>JAXIVH010000003.1:1564876-1567376 GCA_036785325.1 Urophycis tenuis | reverse complement strand
CGACACTGGGACATTACTGCGACACTGGGACATTACTGCAACACTGGGACATTACCGCAACACTGGGACATTACTGCAACACTGGGTCATTACCGCAACACTGGGACATTACCGCAACACTGGGACATTACCGCAACACTGGGTCATTACCGCAACACTGGGACATTACCGCAACACTGGGACATTACTGCAACACTGGGACATTACCGCAACACTGGGTCATTACCGCAACACTGGGACATTACCGCAACACTGGGACATTACCGCAACACTGGGTCATTACCGCGACACTGGGACATTACTGCGACACTGGGACATTACTGCAACACTGGGACATTACCGCAACACTGGGACATTACTGCAACACTGGGTCATTACTGCAACAATGGGACATTACCGCAACACTGGGTCATTACTGCAACACTGGGACATTACTGCAACGCTGGGACACCATCCAGCCACACTGAGTTTAGATTCCCTCAGATTCCAGATGAACGCTCTGGACACCACGTCAGGTTGATGTAAATCAGGAGGGAACAGGAACCTCTACCTCACCGCCCCGCTCGGTGACATTATTTATCAAATGCACACACTCTACCTCACCGCCCCCGCTCGGTGACATTATTTATCAAATGCACACAGACCCTCGCAGACTCATTCTGAGGACGTTTGTTTGGCAACAGGAAGTCCCTATAAACAGACGCAGTCTGTGATGTGTGTCTTTCACTCTGCCTCTGCCCTGTGAGGACCAGGTCCTTCAGTACAGTGTATACAGTCACACCATTTCCCCGTCTCCATCCCAGAGACAACTGATCTGGGGGAATCTGACGCTCTGGGGTCGTAAACAGCCGGGAAGGATTGAGAGATATGCAGAACAGATCAGGGTTTCGCTTTTTTTCCTTACTAAGGAGGGGGTTCACAGCTGGGATTTTATGTTTGGACTGTGTGTACATTGGTTAGTCAACAGGCATAACAGTATGCAGTTAAATTGCACTTACTGGTTGATTTACTGATGTGGTAGATAGTTGGGGATATATGGGGGGAGTAGGGGAATAACTGCCAATGCAAAAAGAACATGCATAAAAGACACGTAGAAATGAGGTAGTAATCCAGAGACGCAAAAACTCCTGGTTCAGAAAATAAAGTCCTGCTCCGTGTTTTGTGCCGCCCATAATGGGCAGAGCCTGTGGATTTCACTCATTAGCTGCTTATCAGCAGACCTGTCTGGTTGACTCCAAATGCCGGAGAGGACCTTTGTTATCTGGACCAGGAAGTTCCATGTCTGGTAGAATTGCAGAAAGACTGAAATTATGTCACAGAAGTCATGTGATCTGAACTGGTGCGGTAGCTTCAAAATTGTTGTTTTTGTTTGTTAATTAGTTTTTGTTGTTGTTGTTTTTTTTTTGTTTTTTTACAGTTGAGAGATTACAACTGTGAGTAATGTCTTCATAACATCAACACATGTGAGAATGATTCTACAATGGTGGCATCGTGATGGTGGGAGATTACTCTGATTGGGCGAGGGGCCTGAAGCCATTCTCTGGGACGGTGCATTTCTGAATGGGACTGCAATTATCACGACGCAAGGCCAAGCATGCTTTGGTTAACGTTAGAGCTGGGCAATAAAACGATACTGCCTGGATGGCTGTGATCTCCGAGATACGATCCCACAGTGAGCGCGATCGTAACATCATAATGACATTTAAATGCTGAGTTGTCAAATGATGAAAGGTTTCATTAAAGCGAAGTGATCCAATGTCCTGGTGTTATGGGCCTGCTGGCGCTGAGGGGGCGGTGCTGCATGTCCCTCAGCCCCATGGAGGGCCGTGGCCATTCTCTAGCTCCTGCACTGTTAGTGCTGTCCAGCTGCACAGGTCAACCTGTCGGGGGGCTTCTGTCGCACACGACGCGTCTATACTGTCTACTGTTCTGAACTCTGCTGTCTAATGTCTGTGGTGCTTGTAGGACTCTGACGCGCTGCTGATCCATACTGCGGTGTCCTACAGTTACAGAGCAGAGAGGCTGTTATATGCAATCTAGCAGTCAATACACTTAAATACTCTAAAATAGCTTATCAGGTGGACTCCACTCTACTGTTACATGCTGTTATGTAACAAGTACTGCATGTCATCTACTGTGTGTGTAGTACACACTTACACAGTGTGTGTGTGTGTGTGTGTGTGTGTGTGTGTGTGTGCGTGTGCGTGTGTGTGTGCGTCTGTGTGTGTGTGTGTGTGTATGTGTGTGTGTGTGCGTGTGCGTGTGCGTGTGTGTGTGTGTGTCTGTGTGCGTGTGTGCGTCTGTGCGTGTGTGTGTGTATGTGTGTGTGTGTGTGTGTGTGTGTGTGTGTGTGTGTGTGTGTGTAGTATGTGTATTAGTTTGCGTACCTGCTCGTATTTCTCCAGCTCTGTGTGGTAGATCTGCCGGATCTGGGACAGCTTGGCTCGGTAGTCCGAGTGCTCTGCAGAGTTATCGGCCCCGGCTCCGCCCCTCCCGCCGC
>JAXIVH010000003.1:1549876-1554876 GCA_036785325.1 Urophycis tenuis | reverse complement strand
CGCGCACCGTGGGCCTCCGGGCAAACCTCCTCTGTGGCCCACTTGATGTTAGCTCATCCTCCACCTCTGTGGCCCACTTGATGTTAGCTCATCCTCCACCTCTGTGGCCCACTTGATGTTAGCTCGTCCTCCACTCTGTGCCCACTTGATGTTAGCTCCTCGTCCACCTCTGTGGCCCACTTGATGTTAGCTCCTCGTCCACCTCTGTGGCCCACTTGATGTTAGCTCGTCCTCCACCTCTGTGGCCCACTTGATGTTAGCTCGTCCTCCACCTCTGTGGCCCACTTGATGTTAGCGAGCGGCTATAGCTAGCTAGCTAATGTTCGGCTACAGCTACGCCCACCAGCACCCAACAGACCAGTTGGGTGCGTGTTGGCTAGCTAGCAGTCCGCTATCAACCACCAGGGATGGGCCTGCAGGTAGTTAACTAGCCGTAGCCCAGGTAGCCCCCTGGAGACTGGGGCTGAGGCTAGTTGGCTGTAGTCCAGTAGCACCCAGCAGACTGGGGCCATCCACTGCCCCGGGGGGGAGGGGGGGGGGGGGGGGGGGGGCTTGTGTGTTGACTGAGGCTGCCATGTCATCCACATTCGCCTGGATGTGCTCCACCTTATTAAAGCCATTCCTTCAGGAGGGCAGAGGAGCGTGCGGCGTGCTGAAAACCAGGCCAGCCGGGGAGGCTGACCACCCTCAGCCCACCCTCGGCCCAACAGGGTGCAGAGGGGATGTGTGCAAAAGCGCTCTCTCCGGAGTCTTTGTTGCCGTGCCTAATGGAGGACCCCCTGATGTCTCCGCGGTGCCCCTGTCAGACCGCGTTAGTGGAGCCGGGCGGGGGCCGTGCCCCCCCCCCCCCCCCCTCCCGGTCCCCCCCCTTCCCCCCCCCCCCCTCCTCTTCACACTCAATCTCCTTAAGTAGCCGAGTCACACAACAAGGCTAACTGTCTCTTTGGCTGTGGGCGCCACCCGCCACTCTGTCCCGACCCGCGGAGCGCTGCTGCTGTAAGACGTCCTCTCGCGGTCACAATGTTGACGCCCGGGGAACGGATTCCTGGGCCTCACCGGGCGCGGGGTGAAAGTGACTTAAGAAGCTAAATATTCACTTTGTGTTGACATTTGCTTCTTTTTGTTTTGGCACTCTGTCTTGTCACGTAGTGTCTTTGAGTCGGCGTATTTTACAAAAGCAATATAAGTATTAATAACTATGCACTATGGTCCACCTCGCTAACGGTCTTTGTGCTAGCGCTGTGCTAAGCAGCGCCAGCGGTTCTAAACACCGGTTCGGGTCGGGTCGAGTCGGGGGGGGGGTTACCTCCTAGCGAGGGGATTCTTTTCGTCCCCGCGGAAACGCGACAAAGCGGGTTCACGCTCCCGACACAGCGACCCGGGCGCCGCGGTTCTGACCGGCGCCGTCCATCTGGCTGCGAGTCTGCGAGGTGTTCTGCCGGCGCGGGCCTCCCACCGCCAGCCGGTTTGTGTAGAAGTGATTAACAGTAATTAATCCTTAATCACCATGATTAGCCAAGTCGCAGTAAATTAAGCCACATCTGGAGCAGCTGGGAGCTCCTGAGTGGTGACGCCGGCTTCGCTCTGAGTTCTTGAGTGGCAGTGGGCGTACCTGCGCTCACCTGAGATGCTAACGCCCGCATGCTAACGCCCACATGCTAACGCCAGCATGCTAATGCGCGATAGAAACGCTAAGACACTCACAACAAAATCTCCTAAATTGGTCGTAAGCTTACAATTAAACTTAATTTCAAAGCAAGAAACATAATTTTTATGTATCTATTTATCTATTTCTGTACAATATTAACTATGTGTTTACAAAGAAAGAACAGACGACCAGCTACCGACAAATGACCACACACAACCCCCCCCCCGCATTCAAAAGAACGGACGTCACTGCCCACTGCTGATTGGCTGATGCCCTCGATGATGTCACGGCGAGCACCTCGAGTGCGGCTCTCGCTCGCTCTTTACCCGCGGCGAGGGGGGGGAGGGTGGGGGAGGGTGGGGGGAGGGCGGGGGGGGGGGGGGGGGGGGGGTGAGGGACTGGTTCTACTACCAGTAGGGTAGTACCACCCCACCCCACCCCACCCCACCCCACCCCCCGAGATGTGTGTCTCTCGCCCTGGAGGCAGTCCTCCCCCCCCCCCTCCCCCCCCCCCCCTCCCCTGTACCCGGACTCCACATTAATTACACACTTTTAATGAGCTGAATTATTAATGGCTCATCTTACTTGGCAGTTTAAGGAAGCGCCGAGTCGTCAGAGTGCAGCCCTGCCACCTCTCCCTCCACCGCTCATTAAAACATCACATGACCCCTCAGGGAACCGCCTCGCTTAACCGGGAAAATAATAATAACATCTCGCTCGTTTTCTCCTTCATTTCGGAGCGAGCGGAGCGCAGGTTTGAAGGTGTGTGTGTGTGTGTGTGTATGTGTGTGTGTGTGTGTGTGTGCGTGTGTGTGTGTGTGTGCGTGTGTGTGTGTGCGTGTGTGCCTGTGCGCGTGTGCGTGTGTGTGCGTGTGTGTGTGTGTGTGCGTGTGTGTGTCTGTGTGTGTGTGTGAGTGCCCTGGCATGAGATGGGGGCGGAGCCTCTGTTGTGACATCACACCGTGTGGAATGTGGGGCCCAGGGGGAAACAAACGGGCCTGTCTCGTTCATTCCTCCAAAATAAAAGATCTCCATTTCAGCCGGGCTCCCTGCAGTCTCATCACTTCTGCCCATTAAACGTGCTGTTTATTAAAGCCCTTGTGTTACGTGACACAGTGTCTCTTTAAACCGCGGCGTGAATGTCGCTACGGCGGAGGAGAGGCAGCGGTTTGTATGTAGTTCACCTTTAACGACGCACTTCAGTAAGCCATTCCTGCAGCAGGACGCTGGCCGGGCTATCACCATCACCGTGCTCATCAGCGGCCCTGCTGACCTGGGGAGGAGACCTGCCTCCGGAGCAGGAGATAGTGTCCATCACGCGCCCCACAGTCCCACTCCAGTGCTCTGCTGTTTGTGTGCTGCCACGCTAACGCTAACTCAGGTCCTACTGCTCCTGAGGGAGGCGGCGGAGACCGACGCCCCCTCACTCACTTCTGCTGCGGCGGTCGTATCGCGGCGCGCGGCGCTGTGTTCTCGGGGTCGGCGTGTGTTCTCTCTGTGTTCAGGTGCACTGAACGAGCTGCGGTCCACACGCCCGGGAGAGAGACAGGAGGACATCACCACAGATAGATCTGACTAAACTCAGATAGTTATGATTAAACTCAGGACTGCTGATCGTTCGGCTGCTGTTCAGTTCCCCCTGGGACCGGCCGAGACCCCACTGCTCCTTGATGAGGCAGATCACATGACCCAGAAGAGCCTCGGTGAGGGGGCGTCCGGCTGGGAGATGATCTCTGCCCCCCCCCCCCCCCCCCCCCGGGCCGCCCCCCCCAGGGCCCCAGACCCCCTGGGGACACAACTATGGTAAAACAGCTAAACACCCTCCCCACCCCCCAAAACCACTCACCACCCCCGACCCCCCCCCCCCCCCATGCACACTCCCCCCCCCCCCGATGCACACTCCCCTCTCCCCCCCCCCGATGCACACTCCCCTCTCCCCCCCCCGATGCACACACCCCTCTCCCCCCCCCGATGCACACTCCCCTCGCCTCCCCGGGAGTCAGAAACCCGACACACGCAGCGCGTGGAGACGGCGGCGCGTCCGAGCGGCTCATTATGGCGAGGTTCTATCTGGGTCACGGAGCACATGCAAATGTAGGTCAGGGAGCACCCCTGCTGTCAATCAACGGCCGGGATGAGATGGAAAAAATGGGCGGGGCAATAGGAGAGGTCAGACAGAGAGAGAGAGAGAGAGAGAGAGAGAGAGAGAGAGAGAGAGAGATATGGAGAGATATGGAGAGGAGGATAGAGAGTAAAACCCAGAGAGAGAGAGAGAGGAGAAACCCAAAGGCTAAAGATAGACAACAAGAGAGATTGGGGGTTGAGAGAGATAGAGTTAAATAAAAAAAAGAGGGAGAGAGAGTTTAAGTGCGAGAGAGAGAGAGAGAGAGAGAGAGAGAGAGAGAGAGAGAGAGAGAGAGAGAGTGACCGTGCTGAGCCACCCATCGTCCAGAGCCACCGCACAAAACATTACCCGACCTGCAGAGGAAACCGAGAGACGCAGCCAACCTTGAGTTAACACCTTAACGAGGCTGATCGCTAACAAGGTTCATTTGCATTTCAACCAATTAACTACTTAGTTTCACATTACTGTCCCCCACTAGACACTCATTCAAAGCTCTAGTTTGATCCCTTTTTTTTTTTTCTCCTCTGTAATTTTTATGACCAACTTTATTGAGTAAGCTGTCCCTTCGCAGCAGGAGGGCGTGTTAGCACTGCCTCTCCAGTACAGGATCTCTCTGACCTAGTTGCTGCCCAATTCCCCGCTAGCCAGCTTCCTGTGCACGGACCAGTGACCTCGCACGTGCACGGACCTGTCACGTGCACGGGCCTGCCACGTGCACGGACCTGGCATGTGCATTCTGCTGAGACAGTAAATACAAGATCGTTCCACCAAGTCACCTTGCACAGAAGCTATTTTCTGACTGTCTTTTACCATTGGGTGTTTGCTGTAGGGAATAAGATGTCTAACCCCTACCTGCTCTTCAATGACACGTCTCTGCAGTTACTGTCTAACCCCTGCCTGCTCTTCAATGCCGCATCTTTTTATTCACTGTCTAACCCTTACCAGCGCCTAAAACGTCTCCTGTCTCTGTGTTCACTGTTTTTTTGGGGGTAAAAGTTTCTCAGAAATGACTACTTTATAACTGCAATTCTTGGTAAAAAAAAAAAAAAGAAGATGTCAGAAGACTTTTCCTTTTTTTCCAATACAAAAACATCTAAAAACCATTTGAGAAGGAGCAGAGCGTTCACTCCAACGTCCGCGGCCCTTTGACCAGCCTTTGACCTCCCAGCTGTCTGGCTCCCTGGACCCGGGCCCGGTTGCCCTGGTCCGCCGGGCCCTCGGCGCCGC
>JAXIVH010000003.1:1508553-1538553 GCA_036785325.1 Urophycis tenuis | reverse complement strand
GAGGGGAGGGTTATGCAGGGTTCAGATGAGCTCTGAACAAGTGGGTCTTGAGTCTCTTCCGGAAGATTGGGAGTGACTCTGCAGTCCTGACATTGGCAGGGAGCTCGTTCCACACTGCGGTGCCAAAAACGGAGAAGAGTTGAGATTTCGCCATCCAACCTTTTCCTCCTTTTAGTGATGGAGGTACCAGTCGACCAGCTGAGGTAGTTGAACGGAGTGCTCGAGCAGGGGCGTGGTGTTTCACCAACGTTCAGAGGTAGGTAGGGGCAGTTCCATTGACGGCATTGTAGGCCAGTAGCATCGTCTTGAATTCGATGCGAGCCACTACAGGGAGCCAGTGGAGGTCTTGGAAGAGGGGGGTCACGTGGGAGAATTTGTGTCGGTTGAACACCAAAGGTTTAATCACGGTTGCAGGGAGTCCAGCTAAGCGCGAGTTGCAGTAGTCGAGGCGGGAGATGACAAGTGCTTGGGTCAGGAGCTGTGTCGCTTCCCTTGTGAGGAAAAGGCCGGATCCTGCGGATATTGTAGAACACATGCACAACACACACGCATGCGCATGTGTTGAGTTATGAAATCGAAGACACATCTTCAGGAGGGGAACTCAGAGAATGATAATGAGTGAAAAATTTATCTCACCTCCTGGACCAATAACAAATCACTGTGGACATCATTTGTGTCTGTATGAGTGTGTGTGTGTGTGTGTGTGTGTGTGTGTGTGTGTGTGTGTGTGTGTGTGTGTGTGTGTGTGTGTGTGTGTGTGTGTGTGTGGTGTGTGTGTGTGTGTGTGTGCGTGTGTGTGCGTGTGTGTGTGTGTGTGTGACAGAGAAATAACAATAGTTTCTTTACTAAATTGCTTGGTCATGGGGCTGTATTATCACATCCAGCCAAGTCTCCGTCAACAAGAAGTCTTGCAAGAGTTGAGTTGTTGCAGGAAGAGAACAGTGGAAATGTGAGCGGGAGGCTGGAGAATGGAGAGATTGTTGCGTTGGACTATAGAACGGGTAGCTTAGTGTTATCTAAAGATTTGGGTGAAGGATATTTGAGATTGGATGACACCAGGGAAATATCCAATGCAGTGACATTGATTTCAGAGCAAAACTTGGTTGGACACAGAAACAACTTTCATTTCTCCATAGGGGTCCGTTCCAGAATGGACAGAATCTAATCTGGGCCTGTCAGGGCCAACAACAAGCACCTTTAGAGAACAAACAATCACAGGGGCGCGATTGTCCCAAATAAATATGTTTTCATGTATCAGAGCTGCTCTGTCTCGCTCAACACCAGACCAAACTCCAGTCGAATAATCCCAAGGCTTTCAACTCAGCGGCCATGTTGTCTTCAGCAGGCCATGTTGTCTCCGGCGGCATGTTGTCTCCAGCGGCCATGTTGTCTCCGGCGGTCGTGTTTGTCTCGGGGCGGCTGTGTTGCCTTGGGCGGCCATGTTATCTGGGGCGGCCTTGTTGTCTGTGACGGCCGTGTTGTCTTGGGCGGGCCGTGTTGTCTGGGGCGGCCATGTTGTCTGGGGCGGTGGTGTTGTCTGGGGGCGGCCATGTTGTCTGGGGCGGTGGTGTTGTCTGGGGCGGCCATGTTGTCTGGGGCGGTGGTGTTGTGCTCCCCAGCGGTGCGTTCTGGAGCGTGCTCCAGGAGTGCTGATGTGCTTCCTGTTCACCGGGGCGCGTGGGGGAGGAGGGATCAGGGGTGAGGAGTCACAGGGAGGACAGCTGATAGATGGGAGGAGGTGCTGCAGGGGTCAACGCGCGGGGGAGGGGGGGGAGGGTGGGGGGGGTTGGGGGGGCATTTCCTGGGCTGATTTTTATCTGTCTATTAACACAATGCACCACCTGGCAGCCATAAACAAATATGAAATCAAAGCACGTTTCTGTGCACAACGCCTCCCAGTAAATCAGCGTGAATGCCGAGCGAAGACGAAGAACATGAAACAACAACAAAGCTTTCAAAGCTTTGGCACACGTTGTCCGGAGCCACGGCGCCGCTGTCGGTACAAAGCGCCACGCGTTCCCGCGCCTTCCCTTTGAAACGCGGCGCACATTAATCACCATGAACTTTGACGCCAAACTTTGAAGGTAGCTCTTTGTCCCCCCCCCCGGCCGGCAGAGCTTTGATTGCGTTTTCTCTTTTATTCCCGGAGTTTTAATCAGAGGCGCCTTTTCAACGGAGAATTCAATTACCCCGCACACCTGAACACACAATGCTGCTCAGCCTTCCCAACAGGGGCCCATTGTTGGTTTAGCATCGGTGTCTCAAATAGGAAATATTGATTCAAACCTCCTCCTCCTTCTCATCCCCCCTCCCTCCTGCTCCCCCCCTCCTCCTCCCCCTCCTCCCCCTCCTCCTCCTTCTCCTCCTTCCCCTCCCACTCCTCCTCCTCCTCCTTCTCCTCCCCCTCCTCACCCTCCTCTTCCTCCTCCCCCCCCTCCTCACCCTCCTCTTCCTCCTCCTTCTCCTCCCACTCCTCCTCCTCCTCCTCCTTCCCCTCCTCATCTTTATCATCCTCCCCCTCCTCCTCCTTTTCTTCCTCCTCCTCCTCTCCCCCTGGTCTCTCCATCCAACCACAGCCATGAGTTTATTTATTTGATTCTCTCTGAAAGTTGGCTTAGAGAACGAACAGATTGGAGCGGAATGAAAGGGGAACGGACGTTTATTTCATTTCTCTTTATTTCCCTGCAGACACGCGGGGGTCTGGCTGCAGTTTATTGCCTGGATTATCATCCTGGAAAAGCAATTAGTATGAAATGATCCCTCCAGTTCTCTGACGACAACAGAACCAGACGCTTTTTTAAACGGAGCAGCGACCTCTGGAAAGTGTTTGTGAAAACAAACCTGGGGCAGCGTGAACTATCAATAACAACGCTAACAATGCTTTCACAAGCACAATTAAAGGTCCTGGGAGGAGAACAACAACAGAATGGTAATATAATGTGAGTGTGTGTGTGTGTGTGTGTGTGTGTGTATGCGTGTGGCTGTGTGTGTGTGTCTGTGTGTCTGTGTGTTTGTGTGTGTGTGTGTGTGTGTGTGTGTGTGCTTGTGTGCGTGTGTGTGTGTGTGCTTGTGTGCGTGTGTGTGCGTGTGTATGTGTGTGTGTTTGCATGATGCATGCGTGTGTGTGTGTGTGTGTGCTTGTGTGCGTGTGTGCGTGTGTGCGTGTGTGTGCGTGTGTGTGCGTGTGTATGTGTGTGTGTGTGTGTGTGTGTGTGTGTGTGTGTGTGTGTGGTGTGTGTGTATGTGTGTGTGTGTGTGTGTGTGTGTGTGTGTGTGTGTGTGTGTGTGTGTGTGTGTGTGTGTGGCATTTCTAATCAGGGCAACCCAAGCAGCGGTCTGTGCAGGAAAGCACTCCAGAATGTTACCTCCAGTACTGGACTGGTTGCACTGTGTGGGCTGGTTGCACTGTGTGGACTGGTTGCACTGTGTGGGCTGGTTGCACTGTGTGGACTGGTTGCACTGTGTGGGCTGGTTGCACTGTGTGGGCTGGTTGCACTGTGTGGGCTGGTTGCACTGTGTGGACTGGTTGCACTGTGTGGACTGGTTGCACTGTGTGGACTGGTTGCACTGTGTGGGCTGGTTGCACTGTGTGGGCTGGTTGCACTGTGTGGACTGGTTGCACTGTGTGGGCTGGTTGCACTGTGTGGACTGGTTGCACTGTGTGGGCTGGTTGCACTGTGTGGGCTGGTTGCACTGTGTTGGGGGCACGTTGGTACCAGACTGGTGATACCGCAGGCATCTTAAAGCACCCACGGCTGGGAGGGTCCTCGCCCGCACCGGGCAGCAGGGGCTGGACGGTTCCACTCCCAAAGGTTCTGGGTTCAAACCCCAATGTTGGCAACCTGACATGTAGGCATCCTATGCAGCCAGACGCCCCTAAACCTGCCCACTCATTAATGTCATGTAACTCAAATGATAAAAATCACTGTCAAAAATTATGACAGGCAGGACAGTGTAATGGATAGTTGGACTCCCAACCCAAGGTTCTGGGTTTGAATCCCAATGCCTGCAGCCTACCTGTAGAATACCATGACCTAAGAAGACGGCTGGCCTGTATATCACTGTAATATGTACACATTCACAGTAAGTCGCTTTGGAGAAAACCATCTACAGACGAATTGAATAGTAAAGAAGAAACAGAATACTCCTGAGTACTAGCAATAGTACTCTGGTAATAACAGTGATGTACTCCAACCCCCCCGGAGCACAGAGAGCAGTACTTCTGAAGGCACGCCGCTTCTTCCTTCAGAGGTTCTGCCCCGCTGAGCCGCCGTGGTTCTGAGGCGCTGGTTCTGTAAGTCGGCAGCCAGAGGAGTGCATACATCATGTCCGCCGCGGCCAGGCCGGTCTCCCGACCACTTCAGTACAGATCACTACATAAATCTACAGCCCAACTCTTAATGAAGCTCTCGCAGCGCAGGAGATTTACATAGCAGCCACGACTCCTGGGTCCAGACCCAGCACTCTCATCTCAGAGCGTGTGTGTGTGTGTGTGTGTGTGTGTGTGGTGTGTGTGTAGTGTGTGTGCATGTGTGTGTGTGTGTGTACGTCTATGCGTGTGTCTGTGTGTGTGTGTGTATGTCTGCATGCTGGCATGCGTATGTGTGTGTGTGTGTGTGTGTGCGTGTGTGTGGTGTGTGTGTGTGTGTGTGTGTGCGTGTGTGTGTGCGTGCGTGTGTGTGAGTGCGTGTGTGCGTGTGTGTGTGTGTGTGTGTGTGTGTGTGTGTGTGTGTGTGTGCGTGCGTGTGCGTGTGTGTGTGCGTGTGCGTGTGTGCGTGTGTGTGTGTGTGTGTGTACGTCTGCATGCTGGCGTGCGTACGTGTGTGTGTACATCTGTGCGTGCGCGTGTATGTGTGTGTGCGCGCGCGTGTGTGTATTAATTGCAAATCACATTCACATTCACTCATATTTTAATTTCAAACTCATGTAACTCACACGTCTCCTCACGCTGCGGTGTGAAATTAAAAAATCCCAGGCCTTTGTGTAGATTGGTAAAATAAATACCATAAAATGCTTAGCAGACAGATGCAATTATACAAGACATATATAATGCAGTGCGCAGTGTAGAATAAGTATGTTTATTTATATTTATGAACAAATAAATAAACAATGTCTTTGCATAAAAACACAAGCCCAGAGTGAATCCCTGCTGACAAACAGGAGCCTGTTGTTTTACGGCGGAGCTGCACAGGAATTAAAGATAAAAGAGAAACAAATGTGGGGGCCTACTGGGCCAAGCAGTAAAGGTATAAAATACATCCCATAATTTAGTGGCAAGCCCTTCCCTCTCGGCAGCACACACCGTCTCCACGGCAGCTTCCTGGTGTGTGTGTGTGTGTGTATGTGTGTGTGTGTGTGTGTGTGTGTGTGTGTGTGTGTGTGTGTGTGTGTGTGTGTGTAGTGTGTGTGTGTGTGTGTGTGTGTGTGTGTGTGTGTGTGCGCGTGTGTGTATCTATGTCTGCGTTTACGTGCCAACCCGTAGCTACGCGGGCGGTGGCGAGGCAGAGGGGTGAGTGACCTCCCCCACCCCCCGCCTCCCCCCGCCCTCCCCCCCCCCCCCCCCCCCCCCCCCCCCCAGGATTGATGACTCCGGTCCGAGACGAACAGGAAGACGCTCCGCGCGGCCCGGCTATCTCCAGCGCTGACAGACCCTCTTAATAAGCACTGATGATGTGTCGGTGGTCCACCAGGGATACCCAGCCTGTGATACCTAGCCTGTGATACCTAGCTGGTGATACTTAGCCTGTGATACCTAGCCGGTGATACCCAGCCTGTGATACCTAGCCTGTGATACCTAGCCGGTGATACCTAGCCGGTGATACCTAGCCGGTGAGACCTAGCCTGTGATACCTAGCTTGTGATACCTAGCTGGTGATACCTAGCATGTGATACGTAGCCTGTGATACTGAGCCTGTGATACCTAGCCTGTGATACCTAGCCGGTGAGACCTAGCCTGTGATACCTAGCCTGTGATACCTAGCCTGTGATACCTAGCCTGTGATACCCAGCCTGTGATACCTAGCCTGTGATACCTAGCCGGTGATACCTAGCCTGTGATACCTAGCTGGTGATACCTAGCCTGTGATACCCAGCCTGTGATACCCAGCCTGTGATACCTAGCCTGTGATACCTAGCCGGTTATACCCAGCCTGTGATACCTAGCCGGTGATACCCAGCCTGTGATACCCAGCCTGTGATCCCTAGCCGGTGCCGAGGCCTACATCTGGACCTGTGTTTTCCTTCCTCTGTGTGATTCTTTAAAGGCCCTACAGACCCTGCGTTCGAGCCCCTGGCCCTACAGACCCTGCGATGGAGCCCCTGGCCCTACAGACCCTGCGATGGAGCCCCTGGCCTCGGACCCCTGGTCGCCCCCCGTCCTCACCTCTCTGCAGGGGGGGGAGGAGGCACGGCGAGTCATTACGAGTCATGTCCAGGCGTCACTCTGCGTACAGAGCCCAGAGGGGAGGCCTCGCCACGCGTGGACAGGAGAAGGGTTTGGACTCCTCCCCTGACGTTTGGATTAAAGAACGGTTAAAAACAAGCAATAAAAACAAGACCCCGACCTTTTCACGGGGTCCTGTGAGTGACAACGCCCCCCCCCCCCCCCCCCTCCCCCCCTCACACGTGTGTGTGTGAGCTTGTGTGTGTGTGTGTCTATTTGGTGTGTGTGTGTGTGTTTGTATATTGGGTGTGTGTGTGTGTGTGTATGTGTGTGTGTGTGTCTATTTAGTGTGTGTGTGTGTGTGTATATTTGGAGTGTGTGTGTGTGTGTGTGTGTGTGTGTGTGTGTGTATATTTGGAGTGTGTGTGTGTGTGTGTGTGTGTGTGTGTGTGTGTGTGTGTGTGTATTTGGTGTGTGTGTCTGTGTATATTTGGTGTGTGTGTGTGTGCACATGCGTCCCGAAACTTAGGGGGTCGTGCGTTCATGCACCCCCCCCCCCCCTGCTGTTTGCTGCGCCGTTCTGTATTCTCGCCGTAAAAATGTTGTATCTGTCACAATTCTATCTCTCACACACACACACACACACACGCACACACAGCCTGGCGCTCTCTCTCTCTCTCTCTCTCTCTGGCTGTATAATGCCTTGTTAAAGCCAGCCGTGTGTGAAATGGTGTTTTAAAACAAATGAAGCCGAGCGGGCCGGGGGGGGGGGGGGGGGGGGGGGGGGGCGCCCGGCGGCGCGGGGGGCCGGCCGGGCGCAGCGGCGGCGGCGGCGGCGGGAATATTGCGGTGTCAGGCTGACAGACAGGCGGTGGAAATGTAACAAGAGAGGTATCATCTTAAAGAAAAAGCCGGGATTAAATAAGAAGCGCGGGGCGCGGCGGCGCAGCCAGGCCTGATATTGACACGTCGCGGCTGAAGGCCATTCCTCAACGTCTCATCAACACAATGCATCATGGGAGATCAATCTTCCCGCCGCCGCGGATATGGCGGCCGCGTTGGCGCGGGACTGCCGGGGCTGTTGGCTCGCATTATTCCTGGGGATTCATTGAGTGTTTTGGACAACGATGGGAGTGTCACCGATAGACGGGGGAGAGGGGGGAGGGAGGGGGAGAGAGGGGGAGGGAGGGGAGGAGGAATCTATAGCAGACACCGGCAGCCTCCATATTCTAAGCGCGGCGAGCCGACGGTCCACGAGGAAAATGATAAAGTGATATTCTTTCAGCGGAATATCAATTCGCTGGATGCGCGAGATGCAGAACAAGGACTGCTGGGCTGCGAGTGACGCTGCGGAGTCACAGTGAGTCACGGGCAGACGCATCACAGGCCGACCTCCTAGCACTGACTCTCCCGGACTCTCAGGCGACCCGCGCTCCCACAGATTTGTTTGACTCGCTGTTGGAGTTCTGACCCGAAACCGTACATCATGTCCGGCAAACCCCCCCGAGCGCTGCTCCATGGGGGGGTCAGAACCAGAACCGCTAACCTGCGGAGCAGAGAGGGAGTGAGGCAGGGAGGGTTCAGTACCTGTACAAACAAACAGGGGCTGACAGACAGAGAGCGATCACACACAGACCAGGACATCCTCTGTGTTCATCCTGCTCACAAAGCCGTCTTTATCTGTGAGCCACGGCGCTTGGCGGCCATGTTATAAATGATATAACTGTTGTATTATAATGTAGAGATATAGTTCTATCATAAACAGTGAGTAAAATCAAGTTTGCTAATTAATTCTCATTTACAGTTACTTACTAATTATGCTACTACTACTACTACTTTGAGTACTACTACTAATAACAATAAATAATAATAATACAAATTATGTCTAAAGCTCAACAGCCAAATACAAACAAAGACTTTGTGGTGTGTTCCTTGTGAAGTACAATAAGCCGTAGTTCCACATCCATTAGCCTGATGTAAACCCACTTGAGTGATAACTAAAACAACCCCCCGTCTGAAGAGAGAGCGCCCCAGACGGCCCCTCACTCGTCCTCCTCGTCGACCTTTCACCCCTCGTTTCCTACAGCTCCTCACAGCCCAACCCTCATGATCAGTGGGAGTGAGGCGGGCCATGTCTGTCTGCCCTTCTGTCTGTCTGTCTGTCCGCTTGCCTTACCTGTGTGTCTGTTCATCTATCCAGCCATCCATCTGTCCATCCATGAGCCTTGAGAAAGGCTCACGGATGGACAGATCTACAAATACATTTTGTGTTTACAAAATGTATTTGTGGATAAATGTCAACAATAAACAACAACAAAGACAGACTGCATGCGACAACAACAATAACAACACACTGGAGTGGAGGGGGAGGGGGGATTAACATGTCTGACGACTCAGGGGGGGTCACTCAGGGGGGGGGGGGGGGGGGGCTCCCCCTGACCAAGCCGGGTTCTGACCACAAATAAACATCATGCGTGGCGGGTCTCTGGGCTGGTGGGCCGGGGGGCCCCTGGGCTCGGGGTCCCAGCCCGGTCAGCACCAGGACCCAATCAATCACAGCTACACTGGGGGGCTTCCAGGGCCCCAGCGCACAGAGGGGGGGAAAGCCGGGCCCAGCTGCTGTGTACAACCCTTCACTCACTTGTGCACGCACATACGGGCGCACACACACACACACACACACACACACACACACACACACACACACACACACACACACACACACACACACACGCACGCACGCACGCACACACACACACACACACACACACACACACACACACACACAAAACACACACACACACACACACAAAACGCACACACACACACACACACACACAAAACACACACACACACACACACACACACAAAACACACACACACACACACACACAAAAAAACACTTTCTCACATATACACACATGCATTTTCACTCACGTTCTTCTACATACAAACGCACTCACTCACACAGACACACACACACACACGGATGCTTGGTCACACAAATACACAGACTCTCTCGCTCTCTCTCTCTCTCACACACACACACACACACACACACACACTCAATATTATTCTGACTGAAATCTGACAATAACAAAAGAATAATACAAGGCCATAATCTCTGAAAGGTTCATTTGAATTTTTATTAATTAATTTAATTATAACTGAAAACACAAAGATACATTTTTAAAGATTCATTTAAAATAAATAATTCAACTAAAATTGTCCCGAGGTAGGAATCTGGCCCTGATTTTAACTAATAAATATTCCGATTTATTCTGAAAACACTTTCTCACTACCTGGAAGGTGAAAACACATTATGCAGTGATAATAATCCAACGCTATCTTCACATTTTACCTGAAGTAGCGAAGCCAGTTTTGCTTACCGAGCGATGCCTTGTTAAACCTTTACTACTGAAGTGAGACGCATTTAGCGCCACTGTAAAAACAAATTTACATCTCTGTCGGTTTAAGACAGTGATCATTATTCTACAAAATGCTGTATATCTATGTCAAATTATCGTTGAATAAAATATATTCACTACTGACCGTTTTAAGCTTTCATGAACTATAAACCACTACCGACAGAAAACAATGCGATGTGTCTGGTGTTCCTTTCTGCCTAACATTGCCCCCTGCCGGCCGACGAAGGCAGTGACGGCGATCTTATTCAAATAAAGTGTGCAGTGTATTGTTTGTGACAAATTAAAGGAATTGATTTATCTGATTTAAATGATCCGATGTGATTAATGTGCTTTATTTAAGTGTAATTTAGAAGTAAGCCACAGCCTTAAACCCTATACCAGGTTTAATGCATTTCTTAAATAATTAATAATAAGTTGGATCTTCTGTGACCAAGTCCCAGGTGAAAATGATTAATTATTTTTCAATGATGTTTTATTTTTACATGTCATCATCGCACCATAGACGAATACATGTTTATTTTAAATGTTAAACGTTAAAACATATTATCAGCACAAATGATAGCAACAATCACAATGTGCTTTCACTTCAAACACCTTTGTGTTCAGAATAGGCTAGCAGAATGCAGCTGGCTATATGATCTGTAACACAAACAAACACATACAAATGTGGCACCAGACCTAAAAGGCCCAATGGGATCTCTTGAGCATAAACAACACAGCTTCGCGAAAAGATTATGAATATTAATTTCCAATTCCACACATCTGACCGTATGCCATGTGGATTGACAGCTGTCAAAACCCCCTGACGTGCATGCAAGTGTCCTGTCAATGGGAAAAACGATTAGGCCTTGCTGTTCATTGAGTGGTTATTTTTCACCCAAACATGAGGACATCATAGTGTGGAGAACTACACAGAACGGCTCAGCCTGTAGATTCCTAAAGACAATTTCCATATTGAAAAAGTCGTTAAAAAAGTTGATGACCTACAAATGTGTTCTAATTGCATTAATTGGTTATTAAGGGTTCCTCGTTCCCGTGTAATTTCCCAATGTTACTGAAGAGTGTCTACACACAAAACCCTGGCTGTAATTGATATTGTGAACAAAGATCATAAAATCTACCCAAATCAAATAAAAAAAGCCATTAATTGGTCGACTTATTACATTCCACGGTCCATTATTCTGAATTATATTCAGCTCATCCTCCCTCACTCGTCCCTTTTCTCTGCGAGGTAATTGAATTTCTAATAGAAAAATTTTAGTTTTTGAAATGACCTTTTCCAATTAACCGTCCTTAATTGAAACTATATCTTTTTCTATCATTGAATGTCATTTAATTAAACCTTCTCTGAAGTTGGTGGGTGTGGATCTGACTGACTGACTGACTGACTGACTGACTGACTCACTGAGGTAAAGACCCTTTCTGAAGTGCTCACAATAGATTTTAAGCTTCTTCTTTTTTTAATCCTCAAACAAACATATATGTAAGTAGTCGCGATACATATTGGCTCTTAACATGGTAATTAATACTAATGTTAGCGTAGTTTATTATTGTTAGGTGATAATAATAATAACGTGTTTCAAGGGACATTCCATGTCAGACCATTTCTATTCTTCATTGCAAACTGGAAAACCGCATGTAGTTTGCAAATCCCATCACAGTAACTCTCGTCAAATGTAAAAAAAGGGATTTAAAAAGAGTGGAAAGGCGAGGACAGTCGCTGCTCCTCTCAGCCTGTTAGCGCAGAGCGCCAAGGTGGAGAGGAAGCGGCTGCCCGCTCACCTATTGTACCAATTCCACATTTACCAAATCTGCACAAAAGCTTTTCTAGTTAAATCAACTTCAACATCTGGAAGCGGTGTGGTGGTGGTGGGGGGGGGGGGGGGGGGTCTTTGTTCTCCGCGTCACAGCACATCTAGGGCGGGTTCAGCCGGGGCGCCGCGGAGGCCCGGGAGACTCATTCTTTAGGTTACCACCGTGTGTCTGAGTCGGACTCTGCGGGGGTCGGACCTTCGTCCTGTCGGCCGCGGGGTCGTAACCGCCAGCCAGACGTCAACGTGTGGAGTTCAGCCGCCACGCCGCCGCTGCTCGCCACGCCATTAAAGCCTTGCTGTCCGCGCCACTCACACGGGGGTCGTGGCGTTACTGACGGTACCACAGCGGTACCACAGCGGTACCACAGCGGTACCTCATGAAATCAGCCTATTAGATGAAGGGGGGGGGGGGGTCAGCGGGGGGCTTCCTGCGGAGAGGAGGTGTCAGCCGCGCGGGGCTGCGTGGATGTGACAGGATGTGACCAACAGGGACTAACAACAGAATAACGGCGTCGGGAGCGCAGACGTGGGCCGACCCGCGGCCGCAGAGCCGGCGTCGGCGGTGGGGGTCCTCCGCACTGCGGGGAGCGGGCCTGGAGCCCAGCCTGGAGCCTACCCTGGAGCCCAGCCTGGAGCCTACCCTGGAGCCCAGCCTGGAGCCTACCCTGGAGCCCACCCTGGAGCCCAGCCTGGAGCCCACCCTGGAGCCCACTGCACAGACATGGAATGTGACAGCAGGACTTCGGCTGCTCGCTATTCTTAACCCCTCGATGCTGTGGTGCTAGTGGTGTGTGTGTATGTGTGTGTGTGTGTGTGTGTGTGTGTGTGTGTGTGTGTGTGTGTGTGTGTGTGTGTGTGTGTACGTGTGTGTGTGTACGTGTGTGTGTGTGTGTGTGTGTGTGTGTCCGTGTGCGTGGGTGAGTGTGTATGTGTGTGTGTGTGCGTGAGCGAGTGTGTACGTGGGCGAGTGTGTACGTGTGTGTGTGTGTGTGTGTGTGTGTGTGTGTGTGTGTGTCTGTGTGTGTGTGTGGGCATGTGTGTGTGTGTGTGCGTGGGCATGTATGTGTGTGTGTGTGTGTGTGCCTGGGCGTGTACGTATGTGCGAAAGGAGAGAGACTGTGCGTGTGAGAGAGAAAGAGCGTGTGTATGTGAATAGGAGAAACAGAGAGAGAGCGCGAGAGTGTGTGTGTGTGTGTGTGTGTGTGTGTGTGTGTGTCTCCAGCGTGATTTTCCGCCGGCAAGAAAAGACATCGCCATCTGCTAGACCCCCCTGTACACACACACATTCTCTCTCTCTCTCTCTCTCTCTCTCTCTCTCTCTCTCTCTCTCTCTCTCTCGCTCACACCCACATGAACACACACACACACACACACACACACACACACACACACCCCAGGCCCTGAATCTCGGCAGATCCACTAATACTGACAACGCAACAAGCTAATTAGGAGCTCCACTCTGCTAATTACACGTGCACAGAAGTGTTGCTGTTGGAGGATTCTATTTGGGGGGGTGAGAGGGGGGGTGAGAGGGGGAGGGGGGGGGGAGTGTCCGCGCTCCGCGCCCAATTCCCCGCCGCCATTAAAGTCAAATGTAGCATGTAAGACGCGCTGCGGCGTCTTCACACCCGCCGCGAGACGCTGATCCGCCACGGCGGCCGGCAGACAGCTGGGAGGCCGCGAGGGCCACCTGACTCGCAGGGCTGTGAGGGTGAGAGACGCCTCCCCCGCCTCCCCCCTGCCCCTCCCCCCCTGCCCCTCCCCCCCCGCCTCTCCCCCCAGACCCCGGCCAGAACCCCGGGACCCGTCGCCACGCCCCGGGACCCGTCGCCACGCCCCCTGGGACGGCGTGGCGACGGGTCCCGGGGTTCTGGCCGGGGTGATGGACTGTGGCTCCTCCCCCCCTGGACGTCGTTAACGAGCAATCAGAGGCACGGCAGCGAGACACACACACACACACACACAATCACACACACACACACACACACACACACACACACACACACACACACACGCACACACATTCCATCTGATGGTCATTTCTGTATTGGTAATACATTTCTGTGTTGGTAGTATATTTACATTTACATTTACATTTACATTGACATTTACATTCAGGGCATTTAGCAGACGCTTTTGTCCAAAGCGAAAGGTGAAACACTTCATTGCTGTTAATACAGTAAGCAAGTCACCAGGACAAGTTTCAAGCATTCCATGTATTGGTAGAATATTTCTGCATTGGTAGTGCATTTCTATATTGGTGGTATATTTCTGTATTGGTAGTGTATTTCTGTATTGGTAGTGTATTTCTGTATTGTTAGAATATTGCTGTATTGGTAGTGTATTTCTGTATTGTTAGAATATTTCTGTATTGGTAGTGTATTTCTGTATTGTTAGAATATTTCTGTATTGGTGGTGTATTTCTGTATTGGTGGTGTATTTCTGTATTGGTATGGTATCACCTGGTCGTGAAAGGTTGTTCTATCTTGCCAGCACATGTCTAAACCCTTTGATGGCGCTCTCTATAATAAGTTTGACACAGCAGACTGGGATATTTAAAGGCCCCCCATAGGCATGGGTCACTTTAGAGCAGCAACAAGTCTCTAAAATCTAGAGGCTACGGGTAGTCTATGGAAGATAGGGACCACCCTGTGGGGCATGGCGAAGTAGAGGCTATCTTCCCTAGCAAGTGTCTAGAGGCCATCTCAGGGGCCCCATCAAGTCACTGAGAGGTGGGGGCCCCACTCAGAGGCCACATCAAGTCTCTGAATGGTGTTTTGGGGCCACGGTCCCTGTCTTTCAGAGACTGTGACCCAGCAGACAGTCGCAGTCTCTGAAAGGAGAGGATGATCCCGGGGGGCCCCCAGCAGGAGTCTAAAACGTAGGGACAGCAGCCATGTTCTCCAGGCATGGTGCCACTTTAGGGGCCTCAGCAGCTCTCTTAGGGCCAGCGCCCCGATAGGGGCCACTTTGGGAGCGGAGGCCGTCTCTGAATGGGAGGCGGGGCCCCAGCAGGTCTCTGGGAGGCGGGGCCTCAGAAAGCCTCTGGGAGGCGTGGCCTCAGCAGGTCTCTGGGAGGCGGGGCCCCATCAGGTCTCTGACAGGCGGGGCCTCAGAAAGCCTCTGGGAGGCGTGGCCCCAGCAGGTGTCTGGGAGGCGGGGCCTCAGCAGGTCTCTGGGAGGCGGGGCCCCAGCAGGTCTCTGGGAGGCGGGGCCCTAGCAGGTCTCTGGGAGGCGGGGCCCCAGCAGGTCTCTGAGAGGCGGGGCCTCAGCAGGTCTCTGGGAGGCGGGGCCCCAGCAGGTCTCTGAGAGGCGGGGCCTCAGCAGGTCTCTGGGAGGCGGGGCCCCAGCAGGTCTCTGGGAGGCGGGGCCCCAGCAGGTCTCTGGGAGGCGGGGCCCCAGCAGGTCTCTGGGAGGCGGGGCCTCAGCTCTGGGAGGCGGGGCCCTAGCAGGTCTCTGGGAGGCGTGGCCCCAGCAGGTCTCTGGGAGGCGTGGCCTCAGCAGGTCTCTGGGAGGCGGGGCCTCAGCAGGTCTCTGGGAGGCGGGGCCCCAGCAGGTCTCTGGGAGGCGTGGCCTCAGAAGGTCTCTGGGAGGCGTGGCCTCAGCAGGTCTCTGGGAGGCGTGGCCTCAGCTCTGGGAGGCGGGGCCTCAGCAGGTCTCTGGGAGGCGGGGCCTCAGCTCTGGGAGGCGGGGCCTCAGCAGGTCTCTGGGAGGCGGGGCCCCAGCAGGTCTCTGGGAGGCGTGGCCTCAGAAGGTCTCTGGGAGGCGGGGCCCTAGCAGGTCTCTGGGAGGCGGGGCCCCAGCAGGTCTCTGGGAGCAGGGGCCTCAGCAGGTCTCTGGGAGGCGGGGCCTCAGAAGGTCTCTGGGAGGCGGGGCCTCAGCAGGTCTCTGGGAGGCGGGGCCTCAGCAGGTCTCTGGGAGGCGTGGCCTCAGAAGGTCTCTGGGAGGCGGGGCCTCAGCAGGTCTCTGGGAGGCGTGGCCTCAGAAGGTCTCTGGGAGGCGTGGCCTCAGAAGGTCTCTGGGAGGCGTGGCCTCAGAAGGTCTCTGGGAGGCGGGGCCTCAGAAGGTCTCTGGGAGGCGGGGCCTCAGCAGGTCTCTGGGAGGCGGGGCCCTAGCAGGTCTCTGGGAGGCGGGGCCCCAGCAGGTCTCTGGGAGGCGTGGCCTCAGAAGGTCTCTGGGAGGCGGGGCCTCAGCAGGTCTCTGGGAGGCGGGGCCCCAGCAGGTCTCTGGGAGGCGGGGCCCTAGCAGGTCTCTGGGAGGCGGGGCCCTAGCAGGTCTCTGGGAGGCGGGGCCCTAGCAGGTCTCTGGGAGGCGGGGCCCCAGCAGGTCTCTGGGAGCAGGGGCCTCAGAAGGTCTCTGGGAGGCGGGGCCTCAGCAGGTCTCTGGGAGGCGGGGCCTCAGCAGGTCTCTGGGAGGCGTGGCCTCAGAAGGTCTCTGGGAGGCGGGGCCTCAGCAGGTCTCTGGGAGGCGTGGCCTCAGAAGGTCTCTGGGAGGCGGGGCCTCAGCAGGTCTCTGGGAGGCGTGGCCTCAGAAGGTCTCTGGGAGGCGGGGCCCTAGCAGGTCTCTGGGAGGCGGGGCCCCAGCAGGTCTCTGGGAGCAGGGGCCTCAGAAGGTCTCTGGGAGGTGGGCCCTAGCAGGTCTCTGGGAGGCGGGGCCTCAGCAGGTGTCTGACAGGCGGGGCCCCAGCAGGTCTCTGGGAGGCGGGGCCCCAGCAGGTCTCTGGGAGGCGGGGCCTCAGCAGGTCTCTGGGAGGCGTGGCCTCAGAAGGTCTCTGGGAGGCGGGGCCCTAGCAGGTCTCTGGGAGGCGGGGCCCCAGCAGGTCTCTGGGAGGCGTGGCCTCAGAAGGTCTCTGGGAGGCGTGGCCTCAGAAGGTCTCTGGGAGGCGTGGCCTCAGAAGGTCTCTGAGAGGCGGGGCCCCAGCAGGTCTCTGGGAGGCGGGGCCCCAGCAGGTCTCTGGGAGGCGTGGCCTCAGAGGTCTCTGGGAGGCGTGGCCTCAGAAGGTCTCTGAGAGGCGGGGCCCCAGCAGGTCTCTGGGAGGCGGGGCCCTAGCAGGTCTCTGGGAGGCGGGGCCCCAGCAGGTCTCTGGGAGGCGTGGCCTCAGAAGGTCTCTGGGAGGCGTGGCCTCAGAAGGTCTCTGGGAGGCGGGGCCCTAGCAGGTCTCTGGGAGGCGGGGCCTCAGAAGGTCTCTGGGAGGCGGGGCCCCAGCAGGTCTCTGGGAGCAGGGGCCTCAGAAGGTCTCTGGGAGGTGGGCCCTAGCAGGTCTCTGGGAGGCGGGGCCTCAGCAGGTGTCTGACAGGCGGGGCCCCAGCAGGTCTCTGGGAGGCGGGGCCCCAGCAGGTCTCTGGGAGGCGGGGCCTCAGCAGGTCTCTGGGAGGCGGGGCCTCAGCAGGTCTCTGGGAGGCGTGGCCTCAGAAGGTCTCTGGGAGGCGGGGCCCTAGCAGGTCTCTGGGAGGCGGGGCCCCAGCAGGTCTCTGGGAGGCGTGGCCTCAGAAGGTCTCTGGGAGGCGTGGCCTCAGAAGGTCTCTGGGAGGCGTGGCCTCAGAAGGTCTCTGAGAGGCGGGGCCCCAGCAGGTCTCTGGGAGGCGGGGCCCCAGCATGTCTCTGGGAGGCGTGGCCTCAGAAGGTCTCTGGGTGGCGTGGCCTCAGCAGGTCTCTGGGAGGCGTGGCCTCAGAAGGTCTCTGGGAGGCGGGGCCCCAGCAGGTCTCTGGGAGGCGGGGCCCCATCAGACGGTGGAGGGTAATTCCACGGGGTCGTCACGTATTAATGAATTCCTGCCCCCAGGGGAGCATGGGAGCGCTCTGCCTCCTTTCCCACTTTCCCAGTCCCGTTGTTTAATTAAAAGAGTGTTTCAACTGGAATGAGCTGGCTGCTCCACTGGGGGGCTCGTTATGGAGTGCACCAGAAAGACGGTCTGTGGAAATATCAGAATATTGATTCATGCATATTGAATATTGTTTATTTGTAGACAATCCAGGGGGGAAAAAATCGTATAACCAGTAAAACATATGAGGGCGGGACAAAACATCGGAGAGATGTGATTGGATCATTTGGGATTTGATTTGCATTAGTGGAGCTCAGCAGCGTTCTCATTGGTTCTGAGTGGCAGCAGAAGTTGAGATGAGTGTCATGTTTAAACTAATCATATCCTATCTAAAGCAACGTAAAAGTATACAACTTTCAGGACCCTGTCAGGTTAGAGGTTCGATTCCCACTTACCCATGCTAAGAATGCATCCTCTCATGGTCTTGTTACTTACTACTTACATACTTACATTAAAACGCTTCAGATATAAGTGTCCACCCAAAGGCATCTGACAAGTGAAGGCTGAGGACAAGGAAATCCATCTGCAACCAGCATTGAGGAAAAGACAAACAGTGTTATCTGTTCTAACTCAACAGCTACAGCTTCTCCTCGTCGCTCTATCCTAATTCCTGTGCCATCGTTTGTAAGCTGTAAAATGTTATCTTCTCTGCTTGTTTGTTTGTTTGTGTTTTGTTTGTTTGACTCCTGCTTGTTCTGTCCTATTGGCCTATGTAAGTGTGCACACTTAGCCTATTTACAAAGTAAACTTTCATTTTTTTCTTATAGAATATATGTTTTTCATATAGGTTTCCACCAGCCAAAGCAAAAGCTGAGATCCAAATACATTTCAAAAACCAACAAGTGCCGAAAGTGCTCGGGGTCCCCGTGCACTGCGGTGCCTCAGTGCGGCCACACGGTTAACGCACTGCGGGGCCACACGGTTAACGCACTGCGGGGCCACACGGTTAACGCACTGCGGGGCCACACCGTTAACGCACTGCGAGGCCACACCGTTAACGCACTGCGGGGCCACACCGTTAACGCACTGCGAGGCCACACCGTTAACGCACTGCGGGGCCACACGGTTAACGCACAGTGGGGCCACACGGTTAACGCACTGCGGGGCCACACCGTTAACGCACTGCGGGGCCACACGGTTAACGCACTGCGGGGCCACACCGTTAACGCACTGCGGGGCCACACGGTTAACGCACTGCGAGGGCACATGGTTACGCACTGCGAGGGCACATGGTTGCGCACTGCGGGGCCACACGGTTAACGCACTGCGGGGCCACATGGTTACGCACTGCGGGGCTACACGGTTAACGCACTGCGAGGGCACATGGTTGCGCACTGCGAGGGCACATGGTTGCGCACTGCGAGGGCACATGGTTGCGCACTGCGGGGCCACACGGTTACGCACTGCGGGGCTACACGGTTAACGCACTGCGAGGGCAAACGGTTAACGCACTGCGAGGGCACATGGTTACGCACTGCGAGGGCACATGGTTGCGCACTGCGGGGCCACATGGTTACGCACTGCGAGGGCACATGGTTGCGCACTGCGAGGGCACATGGTTGCGCACTGCGGGGCCACACGGTTACGCACTGCGGGGCTACACGGTTAACGCACTGCGAGGGCACACGGTTAACGCACTGCGAGGGCACACGGTTACGCACTGCGAGGGAACATGGTTGCGCACTGCGGGGCCACATGGTTACGCACTGCGAGGGCACATGGTTGCGCACTGCGAGGGCACATGGTTGCGCACTGCGGGGCCACATGGTTAACGCACTGCGGGGCCACACGGTTAACGCCACTAACACTCTAACACTCTAACAGAGCACAACAAACAGCACGTCTTCTGGTGAGAACCCGTCGTCCAATTAGACCGAACGATCTTGGAAGGCTTTATCGTCTCAGAATCCAATTCGGCTGGATATATAAATACGTTTCCTTTCAAACGTGTGTGTGCCCATTCAGGCCCACACACACGCACACACACACACAGGCACGCACTCATAGAGGCACAAAACGCACACAAAATAGACAGTTTAGGCAGGGACAGCAAGTTACAGAAAAACGACTACACTGAAACCGCTGTTTTAATTGCTTTCCTTCACTGGTAACAAAGGAACAATTTACAGCGAACTAGACCACATACAATACCATTCTCTGCTGGCCTGTCCCACTTACTCTGCGAATGAAACTTTTAATTCAAAGTGCTTTTGTAGATTAATTTTCTGATATGTTAAGCATTGTTCTGCATACTAATTGACATAATTTTTATTGCGCGAGCGAAGTCTTTTATGGCGGGGTAATGAAGGAGGCTGCGGTGGCTTTGTGGGACATGATGGAGCTGGAATTAACCAATTAGCGTTGATGTTGTGGAGCGGGAATGACCAGCAGTGGGCCTCTCGTTTATGTGTCCCACTTAATGGCTTTTTTTTTTCTAAATGTCCTCCATGTTTGGTATTAGTTAGGGCATTTCACTGAACAAAATTCATCTTTGAGCAAGACAAACAGAAAGGATGAATTCCAACTGAATAGTTAGCAGCCGTCCAGAAGTTTACTTTCAATATGCAGATGCAGATTAATTAACATATACAATCAAACTAGTAAAAATGTGTTGAATATATTTATATAGATGTAAATGTATTCAAATGAATTTAGTCTATATTAACATATGTAGGCCTATCTATATATCATGTTATGATTATTATTAATAATAACAATCAATTGCATTTATGCAGCGGTTGGGGCGGAAATTTGACACCTCATCCGCATTAACATGATTTTTAGTAATATGGTTAAAGTAACGACAAGCTATATATTATGAATATTTCGTACGTTTACATAAAATCTAAATGATGTTGCTGGGCGCGATGTAGACGTCTGAACGCTCATGTGACAAGTATAGCGATGTAATGGCGCCCCCTTGTGTCGAATTCTGGTCATCAGCTAGGGCCATTATTGTTTGATTATTTCCTGCTCATCAGAACTGGAGCCGAGAAGCAGCGATTTCTACCTGCATTTCCCAATACAGCCCTACAGATGGCGCTATATCACCGTAAATGGACGTGGCCTCTAAGAAAATGGGAACAATTCCAATTCACAAAAATACCTTTTAGGCCACACAAAGCCTGTTAACTACTAAAATCAAAAATTGAAAACACTAATAAAAACAAATAACACGATTGGTACAAGCAATATCATATATCAATAGGCCTATATAACTATAGATAAATACAAAATGGCGTTTCTCCCGTGAGTGGTTGGCGTGCATTAGGTCTATTGGAACACACACATGTCGCTTTGAGAGTAGAAGAAGAAATATTACTGAAAGTGTTCCTGAAGTGCTTGGAGGTGAACTTCTTCATGGTGTTAACACTCAATTAATATTCTGCCATAACTAATTGGTCCTGCTCTTGAAACATATCAATACTACATTTCAACTCCATTACCCCCCTGAAAGCCTTCTTTCTATTTCATCACTCAGTGACCACCAGGTGGTTTGTTTTATAACATGCTATGACATATTATGATCAGTTTGTCAAAATACTGAACAAATACTCCTAATTAGCTTTCCTACGTTCATGTTGTCACAACGTTTCTCCAGGCACTCTTTCATATTCACTTGATTGACAGATGCTGTCGCGAGCACCTCAGGGGTAACAAAGAGACAAAGAAAATGGTTGATATATTTATCAGCATTATATTATTTCTAATGTAAATACTACTTCTATATTTTTTATGAACTGTTATGAACTGAGGACTATTTTTAAATGGTGGATATTTTATTTCTGGAAAAAAAATACATTAAAAAAAAAAAAAAAATGCATTATTTTAAATTTCCATACTGGAAATAATCTGGCAACCACCGACCAGTGTCTCGCGACTCGCGACCCCCACCCTGGGCCCCCCTGATCTAGATGACGTCAGTGAGACCCCCAACACACGTGCAGCTCTCCATACGTTGACCACCAGGTGTCAGCGATGCCTAACAACGGTTTTCAACCTCCACCGACAGACTGACTTAAAAAGTGAAGCTAAGAGCCTGGAGACAACTGACAGTAGAAAGGGAAGTCCGTGGATATTTGAAGATGTGCATGTCCAACAAAATTTGATTTGCTTTAGACTTAGCCCTTTAACCTCTGGTTTACACGTACGTCTAAATAAACCCGAAATTAAGTTGGCAAACTGATTTGCATTTCGCTCTCCCTCATTTGGGACTCAAATAGTCAAGTAGCTACAGAAGTCCTACATTAGTGTAAAAACGCTGTCTCAAAATGGGCCTTCGAGTAATACATAGGCTACATGTATTACGCATGTAGGCCTACAATATATTTAAAAGATGCTGGCTGTAGGCTTTACGTGGTGTCAATCAGCATCTTCCATTTTGGAAACAACGCAAATAAGAACTAATTGCGTCACTTTTTCAAACAAAGCCCCAGGAAGTGAAATCCATGATTACAAAGAAGGTCTGACTATTTACTAAATGATCCCCTATTGCACGTTGGTCGGGTTTATAGCGGAGTGTTTGTATCGTAATGACAGGCCGACTCCTACTGCATACTCCTTCGGTAATTATTGATCTTGGATCTGAGGCGTCAGTTTTGCCAGGTAAGTTCAGCGTGCAACTTTCCTGAATGATAAACTTTGTCATATGTATTTTGACCTACTTTCGCAACAAAAGTAGGCTAGCTTAGGCAATCAACGAAATCGAAACAGCTTAACCTAATTTGTTGGCCGTAAAAATACATGCAACCCTGCACGCCTGCGGGTGGAACCAGGAACCACGTGTGTTCATATCCTTTAGACGTGTTTGTTTAAGGTTGTGTACCGCAGAACCTCCAGTATAAACACCAACCCAAGATTATCGACAAGTTAATTAGAGACCCAATTCACTAGACCCCAATGCCCTCGTCCGGTTAGGGGGTTGCTAGGCTATGTTGTTAACGTTTAGGCAATAGACACAATTTGAGAAGTTATCAGCAGTTTAAAAGATATGACAATCAGTGTGTCAACTGAGGTTAGATTAAACGTTGTGAGGTTAGATTAAACGGTGCAGAGCAAAAGGGGTAAGACTGTTTTACAAGAGTATAAAAAAAAGTTTTAAGGCGGCTGTGTAAGTGTGGTAACACACTTAAACAACCGCCTTGCAACTCTTTTGCCTACCCTCTCCATCATTTACAGGTGAGATTTTACATAACTTAAATTAACGGATGTCAATACGGCTGTGGCACTTAGTACGATGAGAGAGGATCCTGAATGTTGGCGTTATTCCGGTTTATCTCAATGCACTTCCGGTCTGTTGCTTCATGTGAGCCGTGCGCGCCAGTGAACTGCCACCAACGCGGGAAGACGAAGAATATGACAAGGATAACAACAACTACAATGGGAATACATATCGCATTTTGACGAAAAACGTATCAAAGCAATATCCACATGAACTTGTAACGGAAACCGATACCCCTCTACTAAAAGTCCCTCCCTCTCTCGCCGCCACATCTTTTTGCATCCACGCCTTCCGTTGTGCGACGATAACGCCCGCTGGGAACAAGGTTACGGTCCGAGCCAATCAGAACATCTGTCTCCATGCGACCAGATGACACGGGTTCGCCAACCAATCGCCGTCGAGAGACGTTTTCAGCGGTTCAATAAATCCGAGGAAGCCTCTTTCCCGGAGTAGGAATGAGCATCTCCAGGTCAACCGGTCCATTAAGACTCTCTACCGTCTGCCCGTCCTCAATATACACACTCCGGCCATCATAAGGTAATGTTTCGTCAAAGTTTACCTAATATTGCCGCACTATAAAGCCCATGTGTTCTGTGCGTGTTCTTTTTGTGTTCCCTCATGATGGGGATATTGGAGTTTCTGCATGTATCTTAACTTCTTAGGAAAATATTTGAATAGAGATCACAGACTGTTGCCACCGACAGTCTGCGTCATAGAACTACTTTAACGGGGACTTTTTAAAGACCCCTCGTGGTTCCCTTCCGCGAAGAAGTGATTGACGAGGTCCGCGTGTCTTTGCATGCGAGGAAAGTCATCCTCACATCGCTGATTGCGTCATCTCCCGACATTGATTCATCACTGTATTGATTAATGTTTCTTTATATTTTTTCTATTTCACCTTGTTTTCGACTGTTTTTAAAAACCAACTCGGTGGCACCAAATGTGTTTCTATGTACCGCGTATCGCAGATGTGTAGGCTAGACCTCTGTACAAACCCTGTAAAACGGCCTTTGTTGTGACTCGCACTCTTTTTTTTCCCTTCCTTAAACCACTCGCATCTCAAGGTTTACCTGGAGTAAATACAACATGGCCACGTCCGCTAGTGCCGTGCTGAGCAAGGCTGTTAAGCAGCAGTATTTAGAGCTCCCCCAGGGAGATAAAGTCCAGGCCATGTACATCTGGATAGACGGCACCGGGGAGGGACTCCGCTGCAAGACGCGCACACTGGACTTTGAACCGAAGACCATCCAGGGTACAGCTTTTTTTTCGATCCATTTGGGGATCTGCACCATTACCACTGTAGCAGTGTTTTGTTTTGGTAGTAACTGTCTTGCAGAAGAACGTGGTAAAACCAAAATGTAAATTGACCTTGTGTGAAAATGTAAGATGGCCCCTGCTCTGTGAATGAGGCCCAGTCTTCTGTTCTTGTGATGTTGCAGAGTTGCCGGAGTGGAACTTTGATGGCTCCAGCACCTTTCAGTCAGAAGGGTCCAACAGCGACATGTACCTGGTCCCGGCGGCCATGTTCAGAGACCCCTTCCGCAAAGACCCCAACAAGCTGGTCCTGTGTGAGGTCTTCAAGTACAACCGCAAGCCGGCCGGTACGTCAAACCAAGCGTAGACTACTCCAGTGTAGTGTGTTCCACTTCTCCAGTGTAGTGTGGTCTACTACTCCATCTTTACTACGCTTTAGTCACACAAAGTAACCATGGCGATGAATTCTATTCAAAGTGACTATGAGCCAGTTTTGAAAACAAAAGTTTACTTCAAAGTGAATTTCAGTTATTGATTAAAAATTAGTCTTATGAATATAATATGAATGCGTCCTTTAAAGCATGCAAGCAAGTATGTAATAATAGGCTAGGTTAAAGTATATGCTATATCATTATGGGATCATGTAATTATTTATTGCTATGATGATTGCTTGTCAATACCGTATTAATTGATTACTTCATTGTCCTTCGTTTCTACATCCTCCCCTCCGACAGAGACAAACCTGCGGCACACCTGCAGAGAGGTGATGAGCATGTCGGAGGTCAAAGGCCAGAGGCCGTGGTTCGGCATGGAGCAGGAGTACACCCTGTTGGGCACCGACGGCCACCCCTTTGGCTGGCCCTCCAACGGCTTCCCAGGGCCCCAAGGTGAGCGTCCCCGCGGGCCCCGGCCTCCTAGCGGCCATCTTAGCTCCAAACTGATGGAATCACCAACTCCCCACCCCCCCACCCAGCTAGTGTTTAGAACCAAGGTGGGACCCCGATAGGTGCAGAAGCACAGAAACCGTTTAGAACCCACTGGAAATAATAACCCCTGAATATTTCAACAAATAAGAATCACACATTGATTGGCCTTAATGAATGTTAATGGGTATTCAAAAAGTTACAATTCCCAATTGTAGTGTCAGAAAATATTGCTATATATATAGATATGTATATATATGTGTGTGTGTATATATATATGTACTGTATATACACACATATTGCTGTATCTATACACACATTGCATGCTGGCTGACCTGTGACCCCCCGCCGCCTGGTCAGGGCCGTACTACTGTGGCGTGGGCGCGGACAAGGCCTACGGCCGGGACATCGTGGAGGCTCACTACCGGGCATGTCTCTACGCCGGCGTGGACATCTGCGGCACCAACGCAGAAGTCATGCCCGCCCAGGTACACACCACCCCCTCACCCCAACCTACTCCTCAACCTACTCAAAGGTGGGCGAGCAGCTAGATGGTTGTTGGTTCGATTTTTTTTTTTTTTTTTTTTTTTTTTCCCCCCGACTGCTTCCGAAAAGTGTGCTCAGGAAGGTGTATCCTGTAATGTGTGAGGGTGAGACTCATGGATTGAATGACGTAACACAAACAACAAAAGACTGCAAGATAAGCCGGCGCTCTCAGACTGGAAATACCGGTGTCAGCGGCCAGCGCATGTGGCAGTTGAACCGACACAGAGCTGCAGCGCTGCGATAGAAGTGTTAAAAAGAACGACACGCGGCTGCTGTAGCGGTCTGGGCTCCTCCCGCTGAACCCGCCGGCCTTGTGGTTCCCCCCCCAGTGGGAGTTCCAGGTGGGCCCCACCGAGGGCATCAACATGGGGGACCACCTGTGGGCGGCGCGCTTCATCCTGCACCGCGTCTGCGAGGACTTCGGCGTGATCGCCTCCTTCGACCCCAAGCCCATCACCGGGAACTGGAACGGCGCCGGCTGCCACACCAACTTCAGCACCAAGGAGATGAGAGAGGAGGGCGGTCTGAGGTGAGACACCGCCGGCCGGCCTCTGTTGTTGGCTTTTGTTGTTCTTGCGTTTTTTTGTTGTTTCTGTTTTTTTCCTTCCATGTCTTGAGACTCGGGTCAAAGGTCACGCCGTTGTAGGAGTTTGGACTAAAGGTCTGGTGCGATCAATGGTTTTGTTTGAAACCCGAAGGTATCGGTTCAATAGTCCCGTCTTCACAGAGCTGACTTAAAAGGGTACAGGGGGCATTTAGCAGACGCTTTTGTCCAAAGCGACTTGCAATCGGTACATTTGTGAGGGTTCGACATGTGGACAGTTGGAGGGGGATCAAAGGGATCGAACCGCCGACCCTACGGTCAGTGGACGACCCACTCTACCCACTGAGCTACTGCCCCCCCCCTTACCAGTGACCAGTTGCATCATGGGGAATCGCGGGGGACAAGTCAAACAAAAAACGGCTGAGGACCGCAATTCGGACGCAAAATGTCTCTCTGGAGGCAATAACCTGTCTGTCTGTCTGTCTGTCTGTCTGTCTGTCTGTCTAACCCTTCAGGGCCATCGAGGATGCCATCGACCGGCTGTCCAAGAGACACACGTACCACATCCGCACCTACGACCCCAAGGGGGGGCTGGACAACGCGCGGCGGCTGACCGGCCACCACGAGACGTCCAGCATCCACGAGTTCTCGGCGGGCGTGGCCAACCGTGGCGCCAGCATCCGCATCCCGCGCAGCGTGGGCCAGGAGAAGAGGGGCTACTTCGAGGACCGCCGGCCGTCCGCCAACTGCGACCCGTACGCCGTGACGGAGTCGCTGGTGCGCACCTGTCTGCTGGGGGAGGAGGGCGACGCGCCCACCGACTACAGGAAGTGAAAGGACCAGAGGACCGCCCTCCCAACACCACAGAGGCTTTTATTTTGAAAGTGCAATTCAAAATTAACTCACACACTCACTCAGGTGGAGTGAGTGGGGTCAGTCCCCCCATTTACTGTCTTGTGTATTGAAAATATCACCGTCCTTGAAGGGAGAATCCATTATAGGCCTGAACACTACCACCGGAGGGTAGACATGTCTTTATAGTGCCCCTTTATATTGGTAGATCCTTTTTTTGTATAGACTTTGTATTACTCGATGAAAAAAAGAATCGTCATTGTGAACCAAAGAGTGAATGTTTGTAGTGCTCTGGTGAAATCACCGAGACATGACAAGCTTTATGACATCAAACTGTCCTGACGGGTCAATGGTTTTCCTTGTTATATATATTTTTTTGTTTTGTTTACCAGAAATTTGATTCTAATAAAGAACAAATGGTGTAGTAATGTCCAGTGTGAAGCCTATTCATGGGGAGAAGAAGTCACTTGTCTCAGCCATGTCGGTGTGTATTAGCATGTTGTAGAACAAAAGCCCAGTCAGGAAGTCATGCCCTGACAGAACACTAACACGCTTCACATGGAAGTGGCGAGGAAGACCTCCGAGGTCAGCTTGTCTGCAGGTACGGTGCAGTCACCTCCTCTGCCCGGGGCTGACTTGAAACTCCCATGTGTTGGCTCAAGCTCCCAGCTGAGGAAGGATCACGCCAGTAAGCAATGGGTACTTTGTTAATGATGAACTCGCTACCATTTGCCACAGAGCGCAAATGGTAGCCTACTGTGAAATGCTTTTAAGTGACGCTTCACTCTGTGCAAGCATTGTTTTGGGAGTAGGCCTACCCTTAGTAAGATATATTTTAACCCAGTGTCTTCTCCTCTTCAGTTTAATTCTCAAGGAGAATGACAGCTTTTAAGATGTGATCTGAATCAAGATTTTTAGGCTAAATATTTATCGGTTATATACATTTCTAAAATGGGTAGAGGTGGGCGGCTCTTGCACATGATATTTCACCTGTAAATCGTCCAGAGAAATGCGGCGGGTTCACTGGTTCACACAGCATTATCAGAACCAGCAGGGTCCAGGGACCAGACCTTTCCCAGGTCTGCGCATGGGAACAATTCACACAAGTTGTGTGAACAACCTTTTTAAAAGTTGCGTTCATTTCAAAGTAAAAGCAAAGCATTTACTTTGAAATGCACACTCACATGCCAGGTGCATGCGTGCAACACTGTTCAGGGAACAGCGTGATTACTGAAGCTGTCTTTGGGTCTACAACCCCAGGAACACAGAGCAGCGAGTACATAACAGCAGCGTATTGTGACTGCGCACTCGGCTCAGACCATCTGTGGGTTGTGGCCTCAGAAGGAGCGGGGGATGGGAGGGCCCCTACATGTCCAGAAGGCACCTTGTTCTTCACCTCCAACCAAACCACAGCAGGGTTGTAAAGAGCCGCTCTATTTCCACGAGAACGTCTGTCTCCATTCTTCTCGGGGCAGTCCGGGGCCAGCAGGGCGAGTTGCACAAACCCTTCCAGTTGGAACTGAACGAAATGCAAGCCATGAGTTCACTAACTCAATCAGGCAATCACAGGCACGGGACGGCCCGTCAGTCATTTGGCTGTATCACGTTCAATAAGTGGTTCACTTTTCATTTGGGGAATGCAATAGAACAAACCTAATGCCCAGTAGGATCTGAGCCTGCAGAGAAAGGATGACCTTCTCCATGCTGCCTGCAGCTGCCCCCACTCCCCACTGCCCACCAGGGTGCCTCCACCACTTTAGACACAAGAATGTGGTCGTTGCCTTCAGTGACCTTGCAACCCCTAGTCCGGCCCGTGTGCTGCGAGCAGACCTGCCGCGCGGCTTTGGGTGGATTTACAGGAAACCTGAGCAGCTGTTAAAGCACAGCCATGTCGTGGGAGACAACAGAAAGTGGTCCCAAGTGTGCATGTGTGTCAGCCTGTTGCGTTTAAAGGGTAAAGGGGCGTTTAGCAGACGCTTTTGTCCAAAGCGACTTACAATCAGTACATTTGTGGGGTTCGATATGTGGACAGTTAGAGGAGGAGGGGGATCAAGGGGATCGAACAGCCGACCCTACGGTGAGTGGACCACCCGCTCTGTCCACCCGCTCTGTCCACCCGCTCTACCCACTGAGCTACTGCCGCTCTGCTGCAGTGACACAAAGGTGCATGGTCCTTCTTCCTTTGGGAGACGTTGTTTGGTGAAGATGTGAACAAACGGAGCCTTTGTTTTTCTTCCCGGACTTTAAATGTCCTGTCACTGTGCACATGCCGTGCAGCTGATCAGGGAACAGGACTTAGGACGCCAGAAGACACCCTGTTCCCCATGTTTGTAGTTAACCAGAAACACGTGTCGCGAAACGAAAGTGAGCCCACAGAGAGATTTGAAAGTGCGTTTCCCACCATGAACAACGACGGCGACGACGTTTGTAGGAAAGGCTGCCAGAAAAAGAAATTCATGATTCAGTTATGAAGTCGGCGTGGTTTTAAAACCTGTTTTCAGAATATTTAAACTGTGCAAAGGAATAACTGTAACAGTCGGTAGGTTGCCTGAGGGATACATGATGGGATGGGCGTCCTACACAAGATCAAACAGCAGCATGCCGTCTTTGTCCATATCGAGAGAAAAAAAGAAAAAAAAAACGATGGAACTCATTTTTTTGTCCGCAGATTATCAGCAGGACCCTTAACAGAGCTGATGTTGTAAACAAGACGCGTGGTTTAGCCTCTGGGTGTGGGTAGCCTATTGGCTAGCCTATCCACTGCCTATCCCCCTCATCATGCCAACAACCGCCTCTTTCCCCAGCCCTGTTTTGCTGGTGTCAGATTGCTCATTCTTATGATCAGGGACAAAATGTTCCCTTCTCGTCTTTTGGTGATTCAGTTTCACAAGTGGGGAATGGGTGGGTTTTCTGTGTCTGTACAGAGGTGGAGCAAAGGGTGCTGTTTGTTTTTGTTTTGTTTTTCTCAGATTTAGTATTTTCTGTCTGTATTTCTATTTCAATTTCAGTTTAAATCCACTATGTATTTTGAGAAACTTATAGTACATCAAAGACGTATAGTTCCTCTCGAAGAAAAAGTTCTGGAAGACACGCTGACAATTCTCTCTGGGTCGGTTAAAGTGTGCATTGTCCGGTTCCCCTCCCCCAGGGAGTTGAACCCAGTCAGATGTGACCTCACCCCTCCTCCACTTGACCCCACAGCACCTCCATTATG
>JAXIVH010000003.1:1453553-1503553 GCA_036785325.1 Urophycis tenuis | reverse complement strand
CCATTTCACTGCACTGTTGCTGTTTAGATGGAAGAAGTTTAAAAAAAAAAAAGTTGAATGTAAATAGTGCCATATATAATCACTGTAGCGTGCGTCTGTGGGTGCACTGTTTCTCATATACATATATATGTACAGAATATATATACTCTATATGCTTATATATAAGATGTGTGTGTGTATGTCTCTCTATATATAGAGTTACTAACAAACAAATAAAAAATACTGAAAAGCAAATATTTTAGTTGATATCTATACATACTACAGTCAATGCAATCAGTACAATGCAATATGGCTGTACATAGCGTATATCAACCCTGACCCTGCTGCTTGGGGCTTCCTTCAGTTATACAACACAAAGGAGAGCGATAGTCTCCTCAATGCAGCTGGACCCCAGAATGACGGAAGACACGTCCGCCCTGACCTGCGACCCGCTGACCGCCAGTAAGTTCATCTCCAAGAGAAGCATCCGGAAACACCAGGACAAGCGGAACGCCTCTCTTGGCAGGGTCAGGGGTCACACCGACCCGGGCGACCCCAGTGACCCCGGGATGTTCTACCTGAACCCCCAGACCCCCAAGTGGAGCCTGGCGGAGAGGTTGGCCGAGATGTCCTACGAGGACGACCCGCCCCGCTGCGGCCAGAACCAACGCTACAGCGCAGACCTGCTGGCCTGCGCCCACGACCTCCCCCGGACTCAGCAGGACGCAGGGAACGGCCACGCCGCAGCCACGCAGCCCAGCGGCGCTTCACCCAATCAGAAGGCGGCTGTGGCGAACCAATCGGACGCGGGCGGCAGCAGCGGCAGTAGCGGCAGCGGGGACGGCGTTCTGGAGGGAGCGGCCAGCGAGCTCCACAAGGAGCACGCCACCAACAAGGACTCCATCTTCTTCGACTCCTGCTCCGACGGCACGGTGCCGCGCATCTTTGCGGCGATGAAGAAGCGTGGCGTGGACATCCACGACGAGCAGCGGCGCTACAAGTGCACGCGCTGCCACTGGGCCTTCAAGAAGTTCTGCAACCTGCAGAGCCACCTGGAGACGCACACGGGACGCAAGCCGCACGTGTGCGACATCTGCGGCAAGGCCTACTCCCACCAGGGCACCCTGCAGCAGCACAAGCGGCTGCACACGGGCGAGCGGCCCTACCGCTGCCCCTTCTGCGTCAAGACCTACATCTGGTCCTCGGACTACCGCAAGCACATCCGCACGCACACCGGCGAGAAGCCCTACGCCTGCGACACGTGCGGCAAGGACTTTGTGCGCTCGTCGGACCTGCGCAAGCACGAGCGCAACATGCACACCAACAACAAGCCCTTCCCCTGCGGCGAGTGCGGCAAGACCTTCAACAAGCCGCTGTCCCTCAAGCGGCACGAGCGCAAGCACCTGGGCGAGAAGCCCTACTGCTGCCTGGACTGCGGCAAGCTGTTCGCCCTGGCCAGCCGCATGGCGGAGCACCAGAAGGTGCACCGCGGCGTGCGGCCCTTCGTGTGCCCCGTGTGCTCCAAGGGCTTCACCAAGTCCTCCAACCTGCTGGAGCACCAGGCCACGCACAGCGGCCTGCGGCCCCACCGCTGCGAGGAGTGCGGCGTGTCCTTCGCCATGGCGTCCCGGCTGGCGCGCCATCGCCACGCGCACGGCGCCGGCCGGGCTGGCCGCTGCGGCGGCTGCGGGATGGACTTCGGCCAGGCGGCGCTGCTGAAGGCCCACCAGGAGCAGAGCTGCGGGGGGAGGATCTTCGTGTGCACCGAGTGCGACAAGGCCTTCCGGTGCTCCTCGGAGCTCACAGAGCACACGCTGGTCCACAAGCAGAGCGTCTGACCCCACGGTCACGGCGCCCCGCTCCGCTTCACCGCCACCGCGGCTGCAACTCGAGGCCGTTTTCAACGGAGACGACACGTTTGCGTTTGGTTTGTCGGACGGCGGATGAATGATCTCAGACGTGAGCGCAGGCCAAGGGCCATGTTTAGAAGTTGTCACAATGCTGCTCAGGGATTTTCTTCAGCAGTCTTCAGTTACATCAAGTGAGCCTTGGGGGTCTGTGACTACATGAAAACACATTATTTATGTCAACTCAACATACAAACGCTTACTTGTTCATAAGTTTCTATCTGAAGGAAACAGGGTACTGTAAATATGCAAAGAGGGATTTCTTTTTTCTTTGTCATGTTGTTATTTATAGTTGTGGAGTTGTGTTTTGTACTATTTAAATTCCTATCGCAAGTCGATTTTTCAGTGCGCTGTCATCTTCGGTGCTCCTCATGAAGTCTTCCTGTGTTTTAGGATTCCAACACATAACACAAGCTGTATCTCAATCAAATAATAAATGATGGATGGTTCTGAAAATTATATTCTTCTTTTTCAAAATTATACAAAAATAGAATCGTAGTAACTCATTAAGTTATCATATAAAGTACATAACAATATAGCCATTTCTCAATAGGCCTACATTCTTCAAATAAGCAGACATTATAACACGGAAAACAAAAACATTCTGAACACTATTGGACCACTTCTCCACGGATGCATGTAGGATTACAATACGGGCCCCAGAATAGCAGCGGTCATTAGCGATGTCGTGGAACACTCAGAGACAGACACTGTTCACGTTCCCTGTTCTAAAAAGACTTAACACTTCAGCTACTTGGCATCCCGGAGGTTGAAGAGTCCGAGTGTGTGTGCGGGTCACAGGATCGGTTCTAACGGTCCCTCAGAACGGTGCGGTGTCAGATCGTGTGAGTCAGGACCGACAACTGGGCTCCAGTGTGCAGTAAGAAAAGAAAAAAAAAAGGTAATCTTCAAATATACATGCAGGTCTTGTCTGCTTCATGGATCATTAGTGATTTTTATTCTCAGCAGATTACGATTACAATAAATGCATTAATGGGGGTACAAATAGAGGTTTGTGATCTCAAGGCATAATCACTGTTGTGTTTTAGTTATGACGATTAACTAAAGAGGGGAATAGTTTATTATTCAACACTATAGATACATGTTAAAGCTGCAATCAGACATGTTTCCTCGCCCCTCTTTGTTTGGATTAAATCGTGTTTTCATTGCGTCTCCAGCGACTGCGCGACACCTGAGAGACGCACTCGAGTTGCACTTCCATCAAAACAAAGTAGGGGGCGCAACGGTTGCAGAATGCAGCTTTAATTCTAACCTCGCTCTTGGTGACACAACAAAGTCAAAACAACACGTCTGGCGGGTCCCGTGGGAACTGAACCCCCCCCAGAGCCGGGTCACCGAATCAAAGGGTTCCGGAAGCCCCGCTCTGCGGTACACCCCAGGACCCCCAGGGCCCACCCGCTCATCTCCGCGGCGGGCATGTTTGTAGTCCCGGCTGGGCTGGGTCTCTGAGCCGCTGCGTCCGGCTGCCATTCCGTCCTGCCGACTCGGGGTAAATGGAGACGCCACCTGCCATGTTCCCATTCGCAGCACTCGGAGTGTAAAGCCCTACATGGAATTTCAGTTATGGCCCCGGCCTTTATAAAAACAGTTTTTTCTATGCGCTGAATTTAATTAGCGCTGCCGTCGTTGACGTCAGGCCCCCGGCTGACACGTGGTTACTGCTGCTTTAACGCTAAAGTACTGAGGTGGTAGTTTTAATACACAAATCCTATTTAAATCTCAGGCGTTCATGGTGACAAGTCAGTAGGCCTCCGAGGAACAGGTCTATGTGGGTCAGTGGTCTAAGTTGTTTGTAACATGAACATATCAGATGCAGGCTTAACAATGTGATCACTATAGAGACCAGGGTCAGGGATGCATCAAGTGTGTTCCTCTGGTGCCAAAGGGAGGTCTACCCCAGCCTGGCCCCCCCCCCCCCCCCCCCCCCTGGGCCCCCCCCCCTCCCCGCTGTGACCTCACGTGGCGCCTCCATATTGTAGACGGCACACAGTGTTTTGGCACACGGTGTTCAATTATTTTTAAGTATTTTTGTGTCACATTTGCTGAAATTCATCCCCTCACAACAGTCTACAAATCAATCGCTCTGACAAATGCGGCCCCGAGTGACACCACAGGAGGGCTGGCTTGTCTGGTCTACCGACACCCCGCTACTGCACACACTCGCTCACACTCACACTGTGCACTGTGCACTGAACAAGAACCAAGTGTTTCACCAGCCTAGGCAGACCAAGTGCTAAAGCTAGGGATTGGTTGCTGTGGATGGGGAGCTGAAGGGAGGGGAGGGATTTTTTTCAGTGGGATGCTTTCAAAATCCATCTCACTCCGGACAGCCAAACAGTTCCTCTGAACCACTCTACATTAAAAATGACCAGACTGGACCGAGAAGTGTTGCAATGACATCACGAATAGAAAAACTTTATTCTGCCAGGATTATACGCAGCCTGCGTTGTTCTTCTCAATAAATAATCATATACATTACAGGTTATATTTGGTTACACGTTACGGCTTTCTAATGATTCTGCGCACAAGCAGCAAAGCAATGAACCATTTATAATGGTGGTGTAACCCCAACTCTTATCAAATAACAGCAGGGCTACTGCACGTTGACCGAGTGCATCAACAAAATTAAGTGTTTCAAGTCAAGCAAATCATTTGGTCCTGAATACATTTCGAACTTCCTTCAATCTTCATGTGAAGTCCAAGTCAGACATGGCGGTAAGGGGAAAGTAAGTGGGTCCTCCTGACACCGGGTACATCCAACGGCTGTCAAGCTCAACCATCCAGGAAACACACAATTAAGGCACACTGTTTTATGTTGTCGGCTTCCATTGATAAAATACCTTGGCTGTAATTCAGAAGTACCGATCCTCGGTCTGGGGTGCTAACATGATGCTAACATGATGCTAACATGAAGCCGTGAGCTTTCCCGAGAGAACAAAAAAGACCCGTTGAAATGGTTTCGAGTGGGCTAAGACATGGACCTGAAAAGAGTTTTTTCCATGACCGGCCCGCTGGTGTATTTCTGTAGCCGTCTCCACTGCCGGCCTGCGCGAGAATTGGGAGTTTCAAAGGTCATCCAAAAAAAGCCCTAGTTCTTGGGGAGGGGTGGGGGTGAGGGTGGTGCTGGTGGTGGTGGTGGTGGAGGTGGTGCTGGTGGTACGGGTCCTTCTCATCCAGGATCAAGCAGGGTCACAGCTCCACAAACTGCAATGTTGCTCAGCCGTTGAGGTCAAAGGGGTCCTGCAAACACATCAGAACATGTCCTACACATGAGGCTCTGTCTGGCAGGGTTTTCCTCAGGTGTTCCTCAGGTTTTGGCTGGCTATGTTCTGAGCACCATTACTGGAGTCTTTTAATTGACGTCAACCTCATTTGCTTGCCTGTAAAAAAAATACAGGGATATATTTAGATGGGAGGTTTAATGTCCCTGTGGTTTGATGAAGACATGTCAACGCCAGACACTAGGCCAGCTGAACTGGAGATGTAATTAGACACTATGATTACCCCGTTTCCTGCTGGAATCGGTTGTACTCTTTTGCAGTTGGGACACACAAAGTCTAAATATAACTCTTCAGAGGACCTCTGTGTCCTGAGTCACTAGATCTGTGGAGTGTGACAGGGTGGCTATTGGGTCGTTCCACTGTCTCTGAATGTATGGACCAGAGACCACCGCTACACCACCCCTGGACCAGACACCACCGCTACACCACCCCAGGACCAGAGACCACCGCTACACCACCCCAGGACCAGAGACCACCGCTACACCACCCCAGGACCAGAGACCACCGCTACACCACCCCAGGACCAGAGACCACCGCTACACCACCCCAGGACCAGAGACCACCGCTACACCACCCTGGACCAGACACCACCACCCCAGGACCAGAGACCACCGCTACACCACCCCAGGACCAGAGACCACCGCTACACCACCCCAGGACCAGAGACCACCGCTACACCACCCCAGGACCAGAGACCACCGCTACACCACCCCAGGACCAGAGACCACCGCTACACCACCCTGGACCAGACACCACCACCCCAGGACCAGAGACCACCGCTACACCACCCCAGGACCAGAGACCACCGCTACTCCACCCCAGAACCAGACACCACCGCTACACCACCCCTGGACCAGACACCACCGCTACACCACCCCTGGACCAGACACCACCGCTACACCACCCCTGGACCAGACACCACCGCTACACCACCCCTGGACCAGACACCACCGCTACACCACCCCAGGACCAGACCCCACCACCCCTGGACCAGACACCACCGCTACACCACCACTCCTGGACCAGACACCACCGCTACACCACCACTCCTGGACCAGACACCACCGCTACATCACCCCTGGACCAGACTCCACCACCTCTGAACCAGACTCCACCGCTACACCACCCTGGACCAGACACCACCGCTACACCACCCCAGGACCAGACACTACCAGCACACCAACACCAACCCAATGAACTGAATTGCTGGGCTGGGATTTTTGTTCTGTGGATTTCTGTATCCAGGTGTTTGTGGCACAAGGTTTTAATCATCCATCTCATGAATTTAAATTGTCTTGAGAGTGATGACATCCCTTGAGAAGCTAAAAAGGTATAAAGCTATAAGGTATAAAAAAGAATCACTATAGAAAGAATCCCAACAAGCCCAATGACCTGAGTTTCTGAGTAACCAATATGGCCGGTTCACCAAATAGCATCCAAGACCTTGTTCTAAAACTGCAGACCATCCAGGAGTGCAGGAGACACTTGTTAGGCTGGTACCTGTGTTCTACGGAGGGAGGTTGATGCCGGTGGGTGGAGGGCCGGGACTGAAGCCAGCAGACGCGGGTTGGTGTCGAGTCCAGTCGTAGGAGCCCCCAGGTGGGGGAGGGGGGCCTGCTGTGGACCCTGGAGGTCCCTTCATCAGAAAAGAGAATTATTAACTGTTGATTGTTAAGTATTAACAGAGAAATACAAAAACAAATGCAAAAGAACAGAATAAATATAAACTGACAAATACATTAAATGAAAACACTAAATTGCTAAATATATGAACAAATGAGATTAATTACATAAGCACATAATTAACTTTGTCCTTACTGTTGGAGCTGGAATGACTTGATCTGACATCTCCTTCTGTTCATCGCTAGGCTTGGATTTGAACCATCGACTGAACCAGCCTGCCTTGGCGCCCTGGGGCAATAAAGAATGAAACGCTGTGACGTCTGTTGGTAACGTTTAATTGGTCTGTGGCCCAGCTGTAGATTGGGGGCGGGGCTTATTGTTTAGTGGTTGCTGATTGGTCATGGTCATGGTTGGTATGTTGGGGCCTTATTAAACAGATCTGGGTCATTGAATCTCCACTCACATCTGGTTTGTTGTCAGCTGGTTCTGCAGATGTTTCCTCAGTGGTGGCGTGTGGACCCGCGGGCCACATCTCCTCCCTGTTGCCGTTCATCTGAAACCCCGCCTTCAACGGGACAAGCAGACCGTCTCAATCAATCACGAGCGGGATCCCTTTTTAACACACAACACAACTCAAGGTCCACAAAGTAAAAGTCCACCAGGATGTTTGAGCCAACCGCTCAGCTAACCACAAAAATAAGTCAACTAATGGGAGAGATGAGCCAAGTTTAATGTGTCTTTGTGGATCTGAGATGGTGCTTATTTAATAAACGGACTCATTGCACCTCATTCAGTCAATCTGTGATTAGCTTCTCAACCTTGGGGTCCTGACCCCCTGTGGGGTCATTCAGTCTTTCTGACTCCCACGTTCTCGCCATCTTTTTGGGGGGTTATCCATCTTTTTTGTGGGGTTTTCAGATTTGTTTTCGTTTCTAGAGATTGGTATCAGGGTTTCCTATCGGTTGGGTTTTTAGTGTTTGCGTTACGGTTCTAGGGTTTGGTATTTGGGTTAGGGTTCCTATTAGGGTTTGGTCTTCAGTTCTAGGGTTGGGGCTGGGGTGAAGGGTTCCAATGGGTTGGATTTGAGGGTTAGGTTCTCGGTGCCCCACAGAGCAGCCATTGCTCTGTGTGACTCTTCAGACAAAAACCATTTGGGAAAACCCATCTCTCACCAAGCCTTCTCCAGAAACGTTCTCCAGAGGAACCATCGGCGGGAACCCTGCGAGAAGGTCACAATGTCAAGTTGAAGCATTTCAACACACGCTCGACTTTAAGCACTTCAACACGTGTTAGCGTTTCGGCTGTTAGCATTTCAACACTTGCTAGCTTTGCGACTGTTAGCATTTCAACACTTGCTAGCGTTGCGACTGCATTTCAGTATCTGTTAGCTTTGTGGAGGGACTGTGGTCCAGCGTGCTGGCGGCCATCACCTGATGGTGGAGCCTCGGAGGCAGCGGCCAGGGACGGCGTGAAGACGTGGGCACCGTGTGGGTTATGGAACCCCAGCGGCTGATCTACGGCTGGAGGGGGCGGGGCCTGAGGGTGGGCTGCAGGGGGAGGGGCCAGAGGATGGGCTGCAGGGGGAGGGGCCAGAGGATGGGCTGCAGGGGGAGGGGCCTGAGGGTGGGCTGCAGGGGGCGGGGCCTGAGGGTGGGCTGCAGGGGGAGGGGCCTGAAGATGGGCTGCAGGGGGAGGGGCGTAGGGCTGCGGTGGAGAAGGGGTGGTGTCAGCCTGGAACCTAGAGAGAAGAAGCGACCAGCACAGGAGGGTGGTGTCAGCCAGGGTGGAGCACAACGATGTAGGGGTGTGATACTAATGTGAATAACATGTCTACATATTAGTAATAATGGCAATGATACTGAAGATCAATTATAAAGTTATCCTATTGTAATACCACTATTAATAGTAATACAATAATAATGTTGTATTATTATCATATAATTTGGATTATAAAAAAGATAAGAGAGATAGAGATAGAAATAACAATATAAAACAATTAATGGACGGACAACGAGGAGAACATGGAACATGAAGCTAAAGAGAACCAAGCAGCTGGCTGGTGTCAGGACCTTTAAGCGCTGCACCCTGATGTAGTTTGATACTCAGGGCCCATCGGGTGGCTGCAACCATGCCAGCAGTGGTACTAGACATTGGCCCGGCGCCACCACAGATTATTCAAACCTCAATTAAGGATATATTCGCCACCCTGCAGCCAATTAGACAAAAAGTCTGCGTTGAGAGATAGCAGATCATGGAGAAGATTGTATCATTGATGGTTACTATGGTAACACGGATATTGTGAGACCCTGGACACTGTGGTAACCCAACACTCCAGCCGATTGGACAGCCCGGGACCATGTGACGCAGATCACTTACCCCTGGTCCGGAGCATCCCTGTGGTCTGGTGGTGGCTGCAGGCCTGCCCAGCCGGGGGTCTCCGCTCCCCCTGCCCCTCCCTCCGCCCCTCCCTCCGCCCCTGGGTGGCTGCGGGGGTCCGTGTCTGGAAACAACAATCCAAAATGGCTGTCTTAATTGGTTCCACGGGAAACGGCTTAACGAGGCACTTTCTTTTTTTTTTATTACTGTGATGAGACGTTTTACAAAGAACATCAACGGCGAACATGAAGCGACACTATCTTAAATAACAACAAGCCATAACGCTACGTTTACTGAACAATATCATAGATTTATTTTCACTTGTCTTTCTATTTCTAAGCACTGCAGTGATAGACCCACTTCTTAAGTACACCTCCTTCTTAAGTACACCAGAGAACTGACTCATGAGGAGACACAGGGCATCAAACTCAGTACCTTTTCTGCCAGGAGGCAGAAACATCTGGTGTTCAAATTCAAGCCGAAACAGGCCGCTCACCTACCCTTTATTACCTATAATAACATGGATCAACCAATAACCTTGTGCCTCTGAGGCCCGAGAGCTGACCAATGGGCTGTCTCATCTTTACCTGGTGGAGACGCTGCGTCCCGATTGGCCCAAGCCCTCCCATCAGCCGGGGGGAGGGAGGTTCCCAGGAGGTCGTAGTTCCCCGTCTGTGGAGAACCACAGGAGAACGCCAGTCAGAAGGTTCTCTAACACAGCCGGCTCATTGGATAAGACGCTTGAATGACCGCTGTACATGTATAGCATAGTATGAATTAATTCTGTACATGTACATGTATAGCATAGTATGAATTAATTCTGGTCAAAGCATTAACACCTTGTGGGGCCGTATAGAGCTTAACTACCACCAATAAAGGCCTGGCTGTAAAGCTGGCTATACATGGATACAATATTATATTATATAATACAACTGGGGTAGACTAGACTATATGGACCAGGAATAGATGCGGGGGGGGAGGACTGTGGGGGAGGGAGGGGGGGCTGTGGGGGAGGGAGGGGGGGACTGTGGGGGAGGGAGGGGGGGGCTGTGGGGGAGGGAGGGGGGGGACTGTGGGGGAGGGAGGTGTGGGGGAGGGAGGGGGGACTGTGGGAGAGGGAGGGGGGGGCTGTGGGGGAGCGAGGGAGGACTGTAGGGGAGGGAGGGGGGACTGTGGGGGAGGGAGGGGGGGCTGTGGGGGAGGTCGCCGGCATGTTGAAGGGCCCCAGGGGGTCGTGACCTGCCAGCCTTGGAGCCTGAGGTGCAGCTGTTGCAGCCAGCTGGGGTCACATGGATCGCCACCACAGGACACGTCAGCCGACTGGCCTTCACAGTGCTTCAGCCTGTCAGCCAACTGGGAGGACACATAACATGTTACAGTACAGTATGATGCATTATGGACGATACAGGACACATAACATGTTACAGTACAGTATGATGTCTTATGGACGATACAGGAGGACACATAACATGTTACAGTACAGTATGATGTCTTATGGACGATACAGGAGGACACATAACATGTTACAGTACAGTATGATGTATTGTGGACAATACAGGAGGACACATAACATGTTACAGTACAGTATGATGTCTTATGGACGATACAGGAGGACACATAACATGTTACAGTACAGTATGATGTATTGTGGACAATACAGGAGGACACATAACATGTTACAGTACAGTATGATGCATTATAGACGATACAGGAGGACACATAACATGTTACAGTACAGTATGATGTATTACCGACGATACAGGAGGACACATAACATGTTACAGTACAGTATGATGTATTACCGATGATACAGGAGGACACATAACATGTTACAGTACAGTATGATGTATTGTGGACAATACAGGAGGACACATAACATGTCATGTCTCCTCAACACACCATGTGTTACGATGTCATACAATGTGTTACGATACGTTACGATACATCATGATACGATGTGTTCCGAAACAAAACTTTATGGTGTGTTATGCAAGGACAAAAAAAAGGCATATACTGTATATCTGCTTTACATGAACACAGCCATACTTTTGTAAGTATGTGCAGGTGAAAGCGTGCAGGTTGCGTGGTGTGAGGGTCACTCTGATACCTTGAGAACCTCTCCGGTCAGCACCAGCTGGGGCTCCTGCTGCTGCAGGATGCTCTCAGCGAGCAGCTCGCAGTAGTGGAAGGCCTGCGCCGCCAGGCCCCAGTCCAGCAGCCGCGTGGCGTACAGCAGCTTGTACACCTGTCCACAGCGCAGGTGTTCAGAGGCTCGCGCGTCAGTCAACCACCCCGCCCGCAGCACTGACTCAAACTGTGGACTTAAATCACTCGGACATTTTAACTCATTTTTCCACATCTTATTTTTTCAGCTCCTTTCAAATTGGCCACATAAGAGTTTGATGCTAGCTGTGTGCTGTGTGTAGTGAAAGCCATTTCATAAAGTCACTACAGCCACAACATGTCCTAATGCTTAGTCTATAGCATAGTGACAATTGCTTATCACTTCATCACAGGGAGTCAGCTGTCTTGTTGTTTGCCTGAACAGGTGGAACACATCCAGTCATTTCTATTTACAGTAGAGTGCACAGTAGGCATACAGCTCTAATCTTGATTTGAAAATTACCTGAAATGATGGAATGGAAAAGCGTTTCCCTCCCAGATTCTGGCTGTACTCAAACAACTCTGTGCACTGGATGGCCGCATTCTGGGCAAACTGTGAGAAGGGTAACCTAAAGAGAAACCAACAACAAACTTTCAAAGTGAGCCTGAGGAGCTTCAAACCAGAGACAGAGTGTTCCTGTGACCTCAGGCCCAGGTGACCCACCTGTGGCTGGCACCCAGGAGAACCAGCCGCTCGCTCTTCTGGGTGAAGAACCCAAAGGGCACGTAGGACGTCAGGTAGCAGACATGAGCCGCGTGGAGCAGACCTCGGGATGCTAGCCCAGCATCGCCAACAATAAACCATTCAAATTAAAAAATAACCAACAACCAAGTCATTTCAAGGCAGTGTATAGGTTATTATTATTTTGTCATTCTTTTGTAAGCCTATAGTAGTAGTAGTAGTGGTAGTGGTAGTAGTAGTAATAGCAGTAGTTGTAGTAGTGGTAGTAGCAGTAGTTGTAGTAGTAGTAATAGCAGTAGTTGTAGTAGTGGTAGTGGCAGTGGTAGTGGTAGTGATTGTAGTAGTAGTATCATCATCATTATACACATTTCAAATCACCCCCCCGGTTACCTAGGGTGTCTCCCATGGCAACAACAGCCTTCTGCTGTATGTTGGGATCTGCCGTCTCATTGGCTAGCATGACGGCCAGGTGAGGCTTCCAGTCGCCCCACTTCTCCTGCCCACAACACTACACACACACACACACACATGCACGCATGCACGCACACACACACACACACACACACACATGCACACACGCACACACACACACACACGCACACACATGCACGCACACACACACGCACACATGCACACACAAGCACACACACATGCACACACACACACATATGCACATGCATGCAAACACACACACACAAACCACACACACATACGTAAAATGTGTAAAAGTGTAAAAAGGTGTGAATGTGTAGGTGTAGGTGTAAATGGAGACGCAGGTGAGAGCTACGGTGATGGCGTTACCGTGGATACTGTAGGCGTTCTCCCAGACAGCAGCTGGAACAGCGTCTGGAGAGGGTCGCTGAAGGTCAACTGGCCGGTGAACCTACAAGGTCAACGCAAGCAGGAGGTCAACTTTACAGCCGCTCAGACGAGACATGAAGCTAGAGACGTGAAGGTTGTGATGGCTGAAAGGTGGTTGGTTTGGTTCACACATGTCAGCAGACCATCTGGAGGCAACCTGGAGCAAGACGCCCTCACCCACCTGCTCATTAATGACACGCAAGGATCCATCACCATTCATAACATTTATAACATTTTGGATAAAAGCATCATGTTAAATGATTAAACAGCAAACAGTAAGTAAGATACTGCGAGCAAACACTGACAAAAAGCCACAGCTGGGCCACCAAGGTGTTGATTCGAATGTAACAACTCCTTATATTTGATAAGGTCACAGGTCAGACATAAAATTAGCAGCAACCGCTGCCAAACGCAAACACAGCAAACATGGCCGCCACAGATACCCCCCGTGTACTGAGGTGGCCTGATGGCACCAACATGGCCTCCCGCCTCGCTCTGCTTAAAGCTTGAGTAGGCCAATAATTAAAGATGAAGGTTTTTCACATTTATTGAAATTCTCGTCCTCATGTTGACAGGCCCATGATAAGCCCGTCCAATTATTTCAATAAGGCCCCGAGTGAAATGATTTGACGGCTTACCCACCTTCCAAACCCCCCCCCTCCCCCCCCCCCCCCCTCGCGTTAACCGGACTTGATTCTCTCTCACCCCCCTCCCCCCCTGGGAGCATTCCTCCCTCCGACTCCCCCGCCAGACATGTGTGGGCCGTAGCATGTGGAGCGGGGCCACGCCAAAATAGCCGGTGAGCGTGTCGCGTTACCTGGTGAGTGGCCCCGGGTATAAATCTGAGGGTTAGTGTTGTGGGCGAGGGCTTCGCCATATCGATGACAGAGCCTTCTCTTGGGGGGGGGGGGGGCACACCTGGCACATGCAGCTTTTTCGAGGGGTTTCATGGGGGGGAGGGGGGGAGGGGGATGGGGGAGGGGGGGAGGTGGATGGGGGAGGGGGGGGAGGTGGATGGGGGAGAGGGGGGATGTGGTTGTTGAGTTGATTCTCCCGGAGGGAGACGGTGGCCGCGGTCTACGGGGGGCGCAAACAGGCTCCTATGTCGCGCCTCGGTCACTTGTTTGTGTCTTATTAATAGCCCCGAGACGCGGGACAAGAGAGTGACATTCTGCTGGCTCACATGAGCGGGCCCTCATTGTAATGTTTTAATAAACTCCCGGAGAATCCGGACCCTGGGAGCCAGCCGTCCGGTGCGGCGCTGAAGGCTTAATGTGTGAAAATGTCAGGATTTATGGGACCTTGATTGGCCGGTCCGGGAAACAAATAACTGCGCTGCCGTAATTTTCCGCTGCCAAGTGCAAAGACTTTAATGTGACGTTGCACAATCACGAGCTCCGTGGTGATGTGCTGTTGGAGAGAAGTGAACGGCTTACTTCAAATGAGTGAATGGGTGAACAAGAGGGAGTTCTCAATGCTGTTGTGAGGCCACACATGTGAGGTGTTTCACAACAATCCAGACCAAAGTCTGGGGTTTCCTTTCATTCTGTAAGGGCGCTCGACAGACAGTTTGAGACACACGTTGTCACAGACAACAGCTAAACAGGCTAAATCACATGCTAAGGATAAGGCTGTGGTGTAGGACAGGGTAGTGTAGAGGCTAGTGGGGTCTGATAGCCAGTGTCCTCAGGCCTACCGAGACGTGAGTGGCGTCTGCTACATGACTTCACAGTCAAGCCCTCCGAAGCGGCCTACCTGTTCAGTACAGTGGTGTAGCAGCGGCCTACCTGTTCAGTACAGTGGTGTAGCAGCGACCTACCTGTTCAGTACAGTGGTGTAGCAGCGGCCTACCTGTTCAGTACAGTGGTGTAGGAGCGGCCTACCTGTTCAGTACAGTGGTGTAGGAGCGGCCTACCTGTTCAGTACAGTGGTGTAGGAGCAGCCTACCTGTTCAGTACAGTGGTGTAGCAGCGGCCTACCTGTTCAGTACAGTGGTGTAGCAGCGACCTACCTGTTCAGTACAGTGGTGTAGGAGCGCCCTACCTGTTCAGTACAGTGGTGTAGCAGCTGCCTACCTGTTCAGTACAGTGGTGTAGCAGTGGCCTACCTGTTTAGTACAGTGGTGTAGCAGTGGCCTACCTGTTCAGTACAGTGGTGTAGCAGCTGCCTACCTGTTCAGTACAGTGGTGTAGCAGCTGCCTACCTGTTCAGTACAGTGGTGTAGGAGCGGCCTACCTGTTCAGTACAGTGGTGTAGCAGCGGCCTACCTGTTCAGTACAGTGGTGTAGCAGCGGCCTACCTGTTCAGTACAGTGGTGTAGGAGCGGCCTACCTGTTCAGTACAGTGGTGTAGCAGCGGCCTACCTGTTCAGTACAGTGGTGTAGCAGCGGCCTACCTGTTCAGTACAGTGGTGTAGCAGCGGCCTACCTGTTCAGTACAGTGGTGTAGCAGCGGCCTACCTGTTCAGTACAGTGGTGTAGCAGCGGCCTACCTGTTCAGTACAGTGGTGTAGGAGCAGCCTACCTGTTCAGTACAGTGGTGTAGCAGCGGCCTACCTGTTCAGTACAGTGGTGTAGCAGCGGCCTACCTGTTCAGTACAGTGGTGTAGCAGCGGCCTACCTGTTCAGTACAGTGGTGTAGGAGCGGCCTACCTGTTCAGTACAGTGGTGTAGGAGCGGTTGTCCATCTTGCTGGCCAGAAACAGGGCGTGTCCCCATAACTCGCTGTTCATGGCCGACTCCAACGCCTCCTTAAGACAACACAACAGGAGAGGAGCAGTCAGACATCTTATCTTATCTGGACATTTAGTCAACACACCCTGGAAAGGCAAAGACAAATCATGCACAACCGAATAAGAAACAGAACAAAACCTTACAAGAATATGTCATAATGTAACATTTTGTAGTCCAATCTATTGCTTTATTTTATTCATTCCTGTTTCCGTCTTGTAGTTTTGGCTGTAAAGCCCAGATTTCCCATATGGGACTAATAAAGTTAATCTAAACTCAATCTCATCTTGTGTGGTTCTGCAAAACCTCAAGCACACAAAAGTGAGTTAAGGTGTCCCCAGATGTCCTCCTAGTGTGTCTCCTAGCATGTCCTCCTAGCATGTCTCCTAGCGTGTCCTCCTAGCATGTCTCCTAGCGTGTCCTCCTAGCATGTCTCCTAGCATGTCTCCTAGCGTGTCCTCCTAGCATGTCTCCTAGCGTGTCCTCCTAGCATGTCTCCTAGCGTGTCCTCCTAGCATGTCTCCTAGCGTGTCCTCCTAGCGTGTCCTCACAGCGGGTCTGTGTCCCGGCGCTCGGGGCCACGCCGGTGAGGCGAGGTCACCCTGCCGACAGCCAATCACGCGGCCCGCTGACGTCACACACCTTCTTCCTCCCGGCCAGCAGCAGCCGGGTGTACTTCTGCAGGGCCTCCTTGGAGCTGTGGGCGCCGGACTGGACCGCGGCGCCGGTCAGGAGGTCGTCTCCGGGGGCGCAGGGCTCAGCCTCAGCGGCCGGGCCCTCGCTGAAGTCAATCAGCGCCCGGCTGTCAGCCACTCCCTCGGCCGACGGACTCTGCAGCAGCAACTCCGCAATATCGGATCCAACTAGTTGCTGTAGGTGCGTAAATAAAGGGCTATTACTGTCGTATAGAAAGACGAGAGGAGGGGGTTTTTCCGTTAGTTTCGCGGCAAGTCGGAGGGTGTCGCGTTTCCCCAACGCTGATCCATTAACACGCGATATATCAAGGCCACTCACTCCGTTCTGCCGGCAAAGCAGAATCAGCAGCTGCCACAGGAGGGCGGCAGAGGCGCTGTCCCGGGTGGCGTCTCGCAAGCTCGCGGCTGCCCTCTGGTGGGCGAACTCCATAGCGTCGACTTTGTGCAAGTCTTCCCTTCAGAGGGGAGTTGGAGAGGTAGCGGTGACTGGTGGTTAGGAGGGCGTTATATAAATATAGATCTTTGAAAATGTTTGCAGCTTTTTGAGGTAAATATATTAAGTTGTTCTTATGTAGGCCTAATTAAGGGCACTTAATAAATACAGATATGATACTGACACTGATATGAAGAGTGAAATAAAAGCAATACCTGGTTAAAGGTCCAGGGAAGTTCCTCATGTCTTGTTGTTCCTGGGTCTCCCCCAGAATTACCTGCAGCCAAAAAACAACCATTATGACCTACAAATGGACACCTTGGTGCTCTGCGTTGCATTTCATCGTCAAGTTGTCCCAGGTGACGTGGTGGACTAATTACCTCCAGACTGTGGATCTCCAGCACGTTGTCTTTGGTGGACAGGCCCGGGCAGACCCGCAGCAGTTGGCCTGCAGTACCAAAACTGACCACCGCGTGAGGGATAGCGTACTTCAGGGGAGCGACAGAAACAGGTTCTATGGAGAGAGGTTATGAAGAAGAATCAGTACCTGTGATCCTGATTGCAGTTCTTAAGGGCATGCTGCAGGTGTCCACTGCGTGTGCACCTGGATCAGCACAAGGAGGAGCAGGAGGAGGGAGAGACTGAGGGTCAACGTCACTCTCATCGGCTCCGTTCATGTACTGGCTCAGCTCGTAGCTACTGGACGACAGGCCCGAAGACTTGGCGTATTCCAGGGTGTTAGTGCTGGTCGGGGGCGGGCCCGGGGTTCTGGACTGTTCCGGGTGCCGGGTCGAAGCGGAGACGTCGGCGGCCTCTCTGGGGTCAGCGTAGTGACCCCGGTCTGTCCGCTGGTCAGACCTGATGGGTGGAACCCCGATTGTGAGGAGGATTACAGGTGAGCATCATAGCAGCGATTTAGAATTGTCAATGTAAATGTTTTTTGTGGAATAGTTGATACTGACCTGTAGTATTCTGAATTTGAATACCCAGAATGCACCTGGTCATACGTCCTGTCCTGGTATCGCCATGAGTCATTGGAAACATGTTGGCCGCCATCTTGGAGTCGACACAAATAAACAGCAATAATGTCTTAGATTAGAATAGATTAGATTGTGTAGTTTGATGTTAAATTAGAACACAATACATCAGATTACATTGGAATATCATAGATCAAATGAGGTGGGATTAGATTATATCCCATGAGATTAGATTTTACCTGGGCCCCTCCTCTGTCCCCAATACGGGTCCGAGTCATACTGATTATAATAATCTCCATAGTCCCATTGTGTCTGAGGAGGGTATTCATACCCAGGCCTGGAAGACAATACACTGGGATTATATTGTATTCATAAAACAATACATTTACATATTGATTTCATTTGTAATGAATTAATGTATTCATTGATTGAATAACAACCTGCTAATAATAATAACCTGACATAGATTAGCCTACAGTAGCTATAGGAATTGCACTATCCTGTTTTTCTTTAATATTCTGAAATGCACACACAAAAACAGACCAGACGCTTGCTTTTCTCCAAATTTTTGTAGAAGACAAAGAAAACTAAAAGAATACACTATCACACACACCTTGCGTGATCTGGTTGGTCATATCCATAAGGTCGGCCATACTGTCCTCTGGGTTTGTTATACTCTGGTCTGTGAGGGGAATTGGTGTAATAATCTCCGTGATGAGCCTCCGGGTAGCCCCAGAACCTGTCCCTCTCCCTCGGCTCGGGTGGCGGGTACTTGTGACTCCTGTCCGGGTAGGGAGACCTAGCGTCGCCGTGGGCCTTGTGGTGACCGTAGCGCCCTCTGGAGTCCATGGTTGGTTACCGCGTCTTCATACTTTGAAAAATCACAACCAAATAAAGTTTTTCCGAGTCTCATTCAAATGTTTTGCTCTTGTGTTTTCAAACAACGCTATCGATTATCATTTAGGCCCAATGACAGAGGGAGAGTGGATGGAACTAGTTTGATAGCCTATGTGATTTAACTTTAAAACAAATCGCACGCGTTCCTCATCTTTGCATAATTTGACTACCAAACTAGGATGTTATGATCTGCAAAGACAAGAAAAAAACACTTGTACGAAGGATACATATGCGGGTCGGCTACTCACAGTTTAGCCCTGCAGGTCCGCCGAAGGTGACAGTCAAAGTGCGACTGCCACATCAATAGAAAACACACGAGTGGAGCCGCCGGTGAACGCGATAACACGACGGGGGTAAAGTTCACCCGCAGAGTCCGCTGCAGGTTGACCCCATGCAGGCGCCCAATGGTATCATGCGATACACGAAACACAGACCACGAGCAACCTTTACCGGAGTCTCTGTCACCCTGCCCGCCGTTCCATACACACAGTTTCTGACCTTCATCTCGGTACACGCTTCTCCTCCGCTCATCTGGTCCAGCCGGAGGAGTTCAGGGGCCACGCCTCGGGTTTGACAGCTGCAGTGATTCACCGAGAACCAACGTGAACCAAACAAAATGTAGTTTTTATTTTTTGGGGGGGAGTCAACGTTTCAAACCATTTACATGACGCTGTTTTGTTTCGGGTGGCACCGTATGACAAAACACTTGAAAATGACGGGGTAGAAAACCGCCTGGAGCCAGAGGCAGCATGCGGTTGGGTTGGGAAGGTCGTCTTGCCACGTTGTCTGAAAAAAAAAAAAACAGATGCGAGCGGGAGGAGACACGACGGTGCTCGTCACACTTTTATTCCAATGACAGTTTGACGTCGAACCCCAGGAAATGACGGCAAGTCTGAGAAAATCAGCCCTCCGGGGCATTTCTTTTTTTTTTTTCTTCGCTTAAAGTTTCCAGCCCTGGGCGTGGATATACGCCATCAATAGTACCCAGAAATAGAACCAATACCAACCCGTTGGCTGTGATTCGCCTATTTGCGTCTGAACAAATGAGACGTCTTCAGGTGTGAGCGTCTTATGTAACGTGAGAATATAACACGACCAAACTAAGGATAATATTCAAAGAGTTTGGTCACGTAAGAGCAACATTTCTAGGACGTTATTTGCCCAAATCGCGTTCCGTTCCTCAATGCTCAAGCCACTTTTAAACTAATTAAAACGAATGCTTGTCACGTCCCAGCAACGTCTTCACGACGAAAAAAGGCGCCAGGATGTAACTGTGTCAGCTGGGATCGTACCCACGTAGTTACACACCCATGGCAACCCCTGGTGTGTGTGTGTGTGTGTGTGTGTGTGTGTGTGTGTGTGTGTGTGTGTGTGTGTGTGTGTGTGTGTGTGTGTGTGTGTGTGTGTGTGTGTGTGTGTGTGTGTGTGCGTGCGTGCGTGCGTGTGTGTGCGCGCGCGTTGTTTATGTTAAACCAATGTCTATTTTTAGCAGGCCAATGGACGATGAAGGCCATTTGCCAGATAATAAGAACTTGTTCATATCGTAGGCCTATATGGTGATGGAAAATGTTGGTCGTCGGAAAATAACTCCTGCTGCTCAAAAAACAAAACGTGATGTCGTTTCAGACTCAATCGTTGAATAGACAGTTTGCCTCGGCTTATGTTACTCATTTGATTGTTTTCATTTTTGCTGCTTCAATGTATTTGGTCTGATACGTGGGAGGAAGAAAACAGCAATTCTGAAAATTGGATGATGAAATTAAATAAATACATTTAGAAATGTTGGCAAATAATTGTCTGAATTTAGACAAATAATTATCCTTCCACATCGTCTATTATCTGTAGTAACGTATGTTTTTATTGTACAGTACAATAGTGCATTTGTGCAAGAAAACCATTGAAGAAAACGCGTTGTACTGCCACCAGGTGTCGCTATTGAACACAAAGTGTGTCCTGAAACTACAGCAGTTTACACAGGGCCAATAAGATCCGTTTATGCAAATGAGCTCCTAGAAAAGCGCTATCTTCTTAGCAGAAGAGCAGAAGCAGAAACGTGTCGTGTTCAGTCGTGACTTGCTGCAGTCCTAAACGGTTGGCCTGACAGTTGGACCGGGTTACATTCATCTGCAGACACGCTTTTCCTCGGAATACTTTCCCGACAGCCAGCAGCACGGATGTGCAATATGACATTTGAAGAAACCTGTGGAGGCATCTCTTCAGAAAGGTATGTTGACGGTATTCCGTGTTGTTGTGTTTCCTTATGAACGCAACTTACTCGTCGTAATATTTCTACACCATTAATCGTTGGAGGGATTTGGGTTTTGAACTTTATAAATCCCATTGACACCAGCAACTTTTAATGTGCGAAAACAAGAATTAGGCATGTTATTCACTGTTTTAACAGATTTTATATTGTAATAAAGTATTAGCAAATCAAACGATTTGTGTGACGTTTAAGTGCAGTTGCAAATATCCATGACAACTGTACAAGTTGTAGCCTATGTCTTGTTCAGTATCAGGTTTATGCTTATTGTCCGTGTTGCTTTTATTGGCCGACCTGCTGCATATAAAATAGAAACATTTCTCGCTGCAGGATGGAAACGGTGTCAAAGGCAATCGAGGAGATACTCAGCTCTGCCTTGCCCCAGGGTTGCGTCACTGCCGGAGTCTACGAAGCAGCCAAATCTCTCAATGCGTAAGTAAAAATTAAACAAATTCATAAAAGTCGTAGAACTACACGAAACATGCAAATTCTAACCGACAATCGACAGAAGAATGCAGAGTTGGGTGTGGAGTGTTTGAATACTGGGCTTTGGTCCCTCGGTGACGCATTAAGGCGAGACGTGGTTAACTGACTCCCGTGTGTGCGTGCGTGCTGCTATACAGGGACCCAGACAACGTGGTGCTGTGTCTGCTGGCCACGGACGAGGAGCACGCGGGAGACGTGGCCCTGCAGATCCACTTCACGCTCATTCAGGCCTTCTGCTGCGAGAACGACATCAACATCGTGCGGGTGAGCAACATGCGGCGCCTGGCCGAGATCCTGGGAGAGAGTCAGCAGGGTGGAGAGCCCGAAGACCTGCACTGTGTTCTAGTAACGGTGAGTCAAACGCAGACACAGAAACCCTTCAGTATCGTTCTCATAGTGCACGCATGCTGGTTTACTGTCACGGATATTAGTCAACATTGATTCTCTTCTCCTTTTTTTTTTACTTGGGCAATGAGTCACTTTGGATAACTTCTTTTTTTTTTGGGGGGGGGGGGGGCGAAATGGAAAATGGTTGTAGCAATCGTGTATCTCATGCGGCGCATTAAGTCACTCCAGGGGGTACGACGGGGGGTCTAATCGATGTTGTAGTTCATGTTTGTTGTTTCCTCAAAGACAATGCACGCTCTGTGGTGTTGTTGGCGTTCTTAGTTGTTCTCAGAACACAGTTTACGAGAGGCATGCTAAATAAAGTGAACTCCGCCTTGCAACTCTTCCTCTATAGTCTGCCTACTTCCCGTAAGACCGAATTCCAGCTCAGTCTCAGTGACGGTGAAAACAAGCCAAAGTCGAATCAGAACAACAACTTGACAGGCAGCTTTGACGAGGGCATGTCATCGAGTTTGGCGGCTCATGCCAATTACCCCGATTGACGATGTCAAATATCTAATCGTCCCTTGTTTGTCTTTCCACAGAGCCCCCCCTCCACCTCGAGGAAGGACCCTGCCTTGGGCAAAGTCAACACGTTCTGCCAAGACTGCCGCTGTCTGGACCAGTGGCTCCCGGTGATCAACCTGCCCGACCGATGACCGCAGCGCGGGCACGCAGCGCGGCATCACGTACGCGCACACGCAAAACCCAATGCACCTCGGAGGGCGGAAACGAACCACAAACTACATTAGACCTCGGGGACGGTCACGGCTCCTCCCGTTATCCGATATCCGTCTCTCCGTCTCCGGGAATACTCACGCAATCGGTTTCCAGGGCAACGAGAAATAGCGGTGGGAGGAGTGAGCGCCCAACGAGGAAGAGATCAAGAATAAAGAAAAGCCAAAAGCGCCGGGTCAGCGTGGAGTTACCGCGCCAAGGAGGAGTGACTCAGCGCTTATGGGGAGTCACGGGAGCTGCCAAGCATGACTGCGCATTTACCGGGAACACGTCTTTACGGTAAACTGGATCACGTGATCTGGCACGACGCACGTGGAAGGACACTCGAGGAATGCAGACGGCGAGAGAAAGACGGAGAGAGAGAGAGAGAGAGCGCGCGCTGCTGGACTTGATTGACTCCAAGAGCCAGCCTGGAATGTTCCAGTTAAACATTAAGGACACTTAACCAATGCCTTAAAAAACGTTTATTATGTGTTTTCTTACATGTAACCAGCAAACATTTTGATAATTTAAGAAGCAAGTCTTAACACGTCGTAGAAAGAGCCAGGCCATTGATCTACTTTTAATTAATAATTTATTGGATACACTGTATTTATTTTGCATAGTAGTCAACCTGTCCTTAATATAAAAACTTGTTAATAAAATGTTCTTAAAGTGACGCATCATTTTGCCTTTTTTATCTTGCTTTTGTTGACAGTAATGTAATGCTACAAATGTGGTATCGTTGGTTTTTTAAAACTCATGACTTAAAAAAAAACATTTTTATGGTTAAGACTTTGGTCTAATTGGGCTGAGCTCCACAGTTGACAAAAACTATAAACTACCATCAGCTGCCCTGACTGCATGTCTGGTTTCTCAAGAGTCTTTTGCAGTTCATTTTAGGTCAAAGCAAAAAGCCATGGCCTGATATTTTACTTTTAAAATGCCAAAGCGTCTATCCACCCTTTCATTGAGTGACTCTCACCAAATATTACCTTTTTTCCGCGTCAGTGACTCTGACATTTGGTATACCCTCAAAAATAGCTGCTCGACCTCTCAGCCGAGCCTGAATAGACACCGTGGAGGTGGGGGGGATTTTCTGAAGTTTCCCAGAGAATAAACCTCTTACAGAAAGGTCACAGAACAACGACGGCCTGGCCCTGCCGTGGCCACTGCTCTGCAGACAGAGCTGGACAGCACCATCCATTATCCTTTTAGCCCCTGATTCCTAGCTAGGGTCGCAGGTTGGGGAGGAGGGGGTGGGTGGGGTGCAGTGGTGGTGGTGGTGTGGAGGGGGGTGGGGTGGGGTTAGTGGTGTGGACCCCATAGCTGACAATGAGCTTCAGGCAGGGAGGAGCCCTGAATGGGGAACCCGTTACACCAGTGGTGAGACCACCATTACAGGGTCACACACACAGACACACACAGACACACACACACACACACACACACACAGTCATTCACACTTACGTGGGAAGATAAGGGTCTCCTCCAATTAGCGATCCCTGGAGGGAGTAGAGAACCAGAGTCCCAGGAGAGCATCCCCACAGTCAGCCCCTCCCCCCCCACCACGGGTTCAAACCCACCGGCCACATTGCGTTTCAACCATCAACCCAACAGTACGCGTACAAACAGTCTTAGAACGGGACGATTGCTCCCAGACTGAACGAGAACGTAAGACAACAACAGCACGCACTTGAATGAAAGACTCACTCGACTGCGATTGCACACTGGAGTAAAACAAAGGCGTAGCCTCCATTCACAGGAGATAGGACCACGATTATCACACAGGGAGGTGCACACAGGATGGGGGGAGGGAGGAGGAGTAGGGGGAGGAGGGAGGAGGAGTAGGGGGGGAGGGTGGAGAGGAGATGGGGAAACCAAGGCACAGGGTCTAATTGGCCGGTAACACTTACTCACAATGACTACCACTGTTGGGCAACACGAGGTGGAGGTGGGTGGGGGGTGGAGCGGGTGTCAGGGAGACAGCTGTGATGTCATCACCGTGATGTCACTGGTAGACGAGAAGGGAGGCCTACAAGGGGGAGGGGTTTATTTCTCTTTTTTTTTGTTGCAACGATCGGGCGTGCCAAGGTCACCTGCTCACGGCCTTCACCGATTGGCCGGTGGAGATTGTGCAGGTTGAGAAGGTAGAACAGGTGAAAGGTGCAGTGTGTGAAAGCGACCCCCAACACACACACACACACACACACACAGTGAATTAAAAAAAAAAGGGGGATTGCGAAAGACAATCTAATGCAAATATGAAATTATCCTTCAATAAACACTGACAAATTGAGTTTCATAATCTGGCCTCTGTTCTATAGAAAGCTGCATGGAATCTATAGAAAGCAGGAGCTAATCTCCAGAGATCAGGGCCGAGATGTCTTTGTCCAGCACGGCGCTGTGTAAAGTAGGCTGAGCTACGGGAAGCAGCGCGATGGAAAACAGTTCCAGTTCATTTCAGGGAAGTAACAGCCAGATAAATTCCCTTGGAGTCGGTATGAGGCCACCCATGCTGGGAAGGAACTTATGAAAGATGTTCAGGGTAAACGTGTCTCCCACGGTTTACCAGTAGGACATTTTAGACAATGACGTTTCATCTGAAGAGAATTTATTTTTTTGTAGATGCATGCCATTTATGAGCAGGTCGAGAACTCTCCAGCTCAGAATGCCGGCATCAGGATTCAAACCCAGAACCTTTTCGGCCGTCCTGTGCACCAAACGACACACACTGACGCCTCTCAAACACTTCCAGGGGGGCAACACATTGGTAAACAGAAGCTGTCCTCAGATATGAGATGACTTCTCGTCGCTCCTCTGAGCTAACAGGGTAACACGATCACCCCCACACCCCCACCAGCCAACTGCCACGGTTTGACGGCAGAGAGGATTATGTTAATGTGGGCCAACAGAAGAGACCTGACCTCGTTCCAGGGTGTAACATCACACCTGCGTGGCGAGAGGGAAGAGGGCCCAAGGACGGCTCCCAGCCAGCTCGTTGTGTAACAGCCCTGGCTCTGCTCCGGGGGGGCGTGGTCCATGTTCACATAACATGTTCACATAACATAACATGTTGTTATGGAGAGGCATACGTTCACACACTCTGACCTGGAATACACAGGGGACAGAGCTGTGTGTGGGTGTGTGTGTGCGAGATCAGGTGTTTGCACGTGTCTGTTTATGTGCCGGTGTGTGTGTGTGTGCGTGTGGGTGTGTGTTTGCGAGATCAGGTGTTTGCACGTGTGTGTTTATGTGCCTGTGTGTGTGTGTGTGCGTGTGGGTGTGTGTGTGATTGACTGTCTGCGTGCGTGTGTGCAAGATCAGGTGCTTGCATGTGTCTGTTTATGTGCCTGTGTGCGTGTGCGTGTGCATGTGTGTGTGTGTGTGTGTCTGTGTGATTGACTGTCTGTGTGCGTGTGTGCGAGATCAGGTGCTTGCATGTGTCTGTTTATGTGCCTGTGTGCATGTGCGTGTGCGTCTGTGTGTGTGTGTCTGTGTGATTGACTGTCTGTGTGCGTGTGTGCGAGATCAGGTGCTTGCATGTGTCTGTTTATGTGCCTGTGTGTGTGTGTGTGTGCGTATGTGCGTGTGCGTGTGTGTGTGTGTGCGGGTGACTGCCTGTCCAATAGTGCATAGTATTGTTCGGTGAGTTTGTGGTAAACGGTGAATATGTCATATTCATAGATCAAAGGGCGAATCAACATTACGTGCAAGTAAAACATTACTCCTCCTCCTCATTTCTAAATTTTTGCACCTTCATCCAAAACCTCAACTCAACTCCAAAGCCAAGCCCTGAGAACAATCAAAGCCCGGGATGAACATTGTGCTCAAAGTAAGAACTCGTGGACAGGTTTCCAAAAACAACAAAGGAGGTTCGAGCGCTGAACAGCTGCAGGTACGCAGACGCATGAGTCAGGTGTGTGCTGGGGTTTATGACGCTGCAGCCACAGGTTTACTCGCGTTCTGCCAGACGTAAGTCAGTAAACAGCGGGGTGCAGTTAATAAGAGAATAAACTTTCTCCAGAGTCGTGCTGAGAAGAGGCTGATGGGGAGTCTCTTTGTTGTCTCAGAGATCACTGGTTGTATTTGGAAGATCTCTCTTGTGTAATCACATGTCTGGTTCAATGACGGCCTGGAGTAGTGACTAGTACATTTTTGTAGACACTTTCATTTGAATTAATGATGACTAATGGGCCACGTTCTCACATGTTTTATTGTTTGATTCAGCGTTTTTTTAAATACTCAAACAGGAAAAATGCATTCGGTTTCAGAAAATCAACTTCAATGGAATATTCCCAGGAACTCACACACACTGAGTCAACAATTCAGACCAAACCAATGAGTAACAAATGCTTGTATGCAGTAAGTGCATATGTAAATACACATATTCATTCAATGTGTGTCCTGCCATTTCTGCATCTACACGTAGAAAGATTTGAACATAATTTGAAGAACATTTTGGTGTAATTAAGTGTAATTACCTATGAGGCGAATATCAAGAGCAATCCTTGCACACACATTCATGCATCTCAGCTCACTGATGGATTGTCGTGGAGCAGTTTCTTTTATTTTGAGAAGGAAAATCACCATGGCAACTGAAAACACAGAATGTTTTGGCACAAGCTGGTAACAGTCATGTCCATGTATATCTCTAACTGCTTATAATAACAGGATCACAAATAAGGCAAACCACACACATTGACGTGGCACTCTACGTCGAATCGACGGCGTTTTTAAATACAATTAAGGCGTACCTCATTTAAAAGGGTCACATCTACGTGAGTACACTCTCTTCCCCCATGACGTCATAAGGAGGACAGAGAAAACATTTCAGTCACATTCATTTCTAATGCACGCCTGACTGCACAGACAGACGGACTCAGTCCTCAATCAATCAACTCTGCCTTGATAAGCATGTTATAATAGTACTAGTCGTACTATGTAATACTAATAATAATACTATAGTAGTGTTAAACATTTATAAAAACTTGCGCATCAGAAGGCATAAGGAGATTTCTTGTTGCCGATACGAGCTCAAGTAAGCTCAAGTTACATAGCAACAATTCAAGAGAATTGTAGTTATGCAACATCCTCATTAAACGTAAATACCGCTAGCCAAGCGAATAACGTCTTGTCATGTCTCGCATGAAAACTCTTTGAAAACACTTCACCCCATAATGACTCATTTCACGGTTCATTACTACACAATGACCAGAACACCAATAATACCAACAGAGCCTTCCTTTGCTCCGGTACTTCCAAAATGGTGGCATCACTGACGTCATAAAGCACAAGCCCTCTAACACTTCATTAGGACCTATTGGCGAAACCCTCAATTAATTCTAAATATACATCTACCTGCAGGAAATACAGGTTACTTATCTGCATTAAAAGGTAATAGAAAGCTTTGAGTATGTAATATTATTTATAATGGCACTATACCCAATATTATACCTCATGCAGTAGCGAACACTTTATCGATGCTATATCTGTTAGCTTTTATATCTGACGCTATAACTGGTAGCGTTTATATCTAATGCTATAACTGCTAGCTGTTTTATCCATTGCTACACCTGTCGGCTGTTCTATCTGATGCTAGCTCTGCTAGCTTGCGTTACGGTCACTGGGTGTTCTTTGGTGTGCGTGGAATGCAGCTAAAGGGCCATAAAGAGGGTCCTTATCAAACTGCTGGCAGTAGCAGGTGTGTGACAAATGATTTAAAGAGGCCGTCGACCTTAAGGTTAACGTTTCCAAGGCGACAGTTTCACTAGCGAGTTTCACTTTGAGTCTGGTGTTAAAGATCAGAATAATGAAAAAAGACAGCAAAAGAAGAATAAGAAAAGACTGAGAGTGGGCTGAGGATTTCTGTTACAAAATGGCGCAGGGCTTCTTCTCCTTGAAGGGGTTTTCGGAGGCAGGGATGCCCATGAGCAGGGGGTCGTACTTGGCCTGCTCCCGACAGTAGTGCATGAGGTCTGACGACGCCTTGGACACCTGGGAGGGGAGTGGGGAGGGGTTAAACAGACAGGTTCACGTAACCATAGGTTACCTGAAGCTCTGTAAAGACCTACAGCTCTATACTCAGATCCAAGGGGTAGCGTAGTCAACTCAAGTAGTTCAGGTGTTTGACTACCGGCCAAACGGCTCTGGGTTCGAATCCTAATGCGAGCAGTAAACCTGTAGGCATTCTTAGGCAAGGTGCCCTGGCCCTGCCTGCTCATATGGAGCTACGGTATTCACTGGGAGTCTGCCCCTTGGATAGAAGCTTAATTTAAGTGAATAAATAGTAGTATAATAATAGTAAGATAAAAAGTCAGATTTACAGAAAATCATATTCAAAAGTACAGACAAGAAAGCGAAACACATTGGTTGTGCAACGGCTGAGAGCAAGGTGCAACAATGATGGAGTGCAGAGAGTTTGTATTCATCAAATGCACATTACAGAACAATGGGTGGACGTCATTAATGAAATGAAATGCTTTGACTCCAGGCCTCCTCAAGCATGCAATTAACAAACGCACTGATTGAAAAGTGGAACGTTCTGCATAATTAAACAAAATAAGCCGGCACCTTATTTGCTTGGCGCCAAGACACTCAAAGTCGCCTTATAGTGCCATAAAAAGCTACATCAGACACAAACACTGGATGAAATGAATGCAGACACGGGGCGTTGCTGCATGTAAAGCCACCCGTACCTTGATCCTCTCCATGCAGGCCTCCACCCTGAGCTGCTGGACGCTTCGACGTGCCTGCGCCAGACCGCTGGAGCTCTGCATCTTAGATGACATGTTCCCTCTGCCTTCAGCCCTTCACGCGCATTCACCCATTCACACACAAATGAAGAACCAAGTCAGCGGTCAACAGACTTAGGGCTGGTTTCCATGCTCAGGTACACCCCTGCAGAGGACTTAACATTTTTAATGTTTAATGAAATGCTACTGTAACATTGTGGCAAACATCTACATGTATACATATGCATGTATACATATGCATGTTTGCATGCATATGTATACATGCATATGCAGATATTTACTGGCACCGCCACTACTTTGGTACTTCCCAAAAACACATTTCAAGTGAAATTGATGACTATCTTTCTAGCTGACCAAAAAAATGTCCCAATCATTTACTAAACTTCAGTTTCACAAGTCGTTCTGGTAACCCTAGCCGGCTGAGGAGACATACTAGGTCAGAGTCTTGGTCAAGAGTCTCGGTCAAGAGTCTCGGTCAAGTCTGGGTATCAGCTTAGAGACGGTTATGTTTAGGAATGAGGTGAGAGATGGTTAGGTTAGCCGTTTGAGATGGCTAAAGCCGCATTCTTGAAGATCTGGGGTTTGTTGACTTTGGCGACCCCTATGGTGGAAGACAGCAGTACAGGGTGACCCGCGACACACATGAGCTGAGGAACCAGTCACAGCGTCTCCGCCATGCCCTCGCTGACACCACCTTCAGGTGATGGAGAGATGAGATGGAGAGATGGAGAGATGGAGCGGAGCGTCACTTAAGTGTGCACGGCGTGTGAATGCGTGGCGGCGGGAATGTCGCCACCAACACTCCTTGTTTCTAACGTTCGTAAGACTGCAGGAGTGTGCGTCTGTGGGTCAAAGGTCAATCACCACAGTGTTACCTCATTCCACGATAGATGGTGGCCTACCTGACATGTACAGAGATTCAAATCTTTGGAGAACTTCAAGATTTGCCACTTTATGATACATGTGGGTTTGGTGTGGTTAACATCAAGCTAAGAACAAAGGGTGATGCTTTATGGTGAGTGGCCAGGGGAAGAGTCCATCTGGAGTCAAACATAGGCCAAGATTTGTGGAAAAAAAGTGGTCAGCATGTTGCCTTTGTTCCAAAGATGAGCTTTGAGAAGCAGGAAGTTGGGAAGTTGGAAAAGTCACACAACTCCTCATGAGGCCTATTTCTTCTCTGGGGTATTTTATGTGGACTAGCAGGTAGTGAGTCACATGTACCCTCTGCCAGCTGTTGTTACCGGTAACAGTAGAGGCTAAGGTAGCTAGAATGTGGTCAGCGGTGTGAATCTGCTGTGTGTTGGTGTTCTAGTGCACAGTGGGAGGTCATGCTAGAAGGGCTAGCATAAACCAAAGACCCAGCAACCACAGACAGAGAGAGGAGGAGGGGAGAGGAGAGGATAGGGGGAGAGGGGAGGAGGGGACAGGGGGGAGAGGGGAGGAGAGGGGAGGAGAGGGAGAAAAGTAGCGAGGAGAGGAGGGAGAGAGGAGATGAAGGAGAAGGAGGGGAGAGGAGAGGAGCGCTTAGGAGGAGAGGGGAAGAAGAGGGGGAGAGTTGAGTCGAAAAGAGGTACGAGAGGAGAGGAAGGGATGAAGAGAGGAACGAAGAGAAGAGGAGAGGAGGAGGAGGAGGAGGAGGAGGAGAGGAAGAGAGGAGTAAGGCAGGAGAGAGGAGAAGTAGAAACACAGCCAGCACCTCTGTATCCCCGCCCCCACCCTTGGCTCCCCTTCCTCTGCAGGAAGCGTGGATCACCAGACACGCTCTGAAGTATAAATGATTAAATATGGGGCGGCCGAGTTAAAAATAAAGAGGGAGAGAGCGGCGGACGTCTGCTCAAACACAAAGACAACTAAAAATAGAACAGGACGCCCAGAGAGGAAAATGGGGTTGTTCTGCACAGAATAACTGCGACAATAAACACGAACATCTCTAAGACAATTCAACATGAAGATACATATGTGGTGCACATTCATGACATTAGGCAGTATTAATCATAGTTAGTGTTAGTCACAGTGACGGTGAGTCACGGCTTGGTGTTTGGCGTGAAAGGAAATCTTTTGTCTTTTGCATCCTCAAGTCTGCATCAAACCCCTCCAACACAAGCCCGGGCCACCTCTCGGGGTCAGAACTCAGCACACGGAGTCTGTCCTGCTGCAGACCCCGTAGCTCTGCGCTCTGAGTCTGTCCTGCTGCAGACCCCGTAGTTCTGCGCTCTGAGTCTGTCCTGCTGCAGACCCCGTGGTTCTGCGCTCTGAGTCTGTCCTGCTGCAGACCCCGTGGTTCTGCGCTGTGAGTCTGTCCTGCTGCAGACCCCGTGGTTCTGCGCTCTGAGTCTGTCCTGCTGCAGACCCCGTAGTTCTGCGCTCTGCCTCAGTGCTTTGCTGACTCCACCGCTGTGGACCAGAGCGCAGCCGGCAGCCTCTCTGGTCGCCCGGTGTGGGCTGCCAGAGCCCTCGCGTCGGACCGGCCAGACCCCCCCCCACCGCGTCACCGTGACGTCAGCGGGGGTCCCCGCGTGACACCAGCGGGGGCGGCTGGGTGGGCTTGTGAGGACCCACTTCAGGGTGCAGCGGGAAGAAGAGGGGGGGAAGGGGAGAGTCTTCTCTCCGCTCCGCTCCCCGCAGTGACATCAGACGGAAACAAGAGCCGAGTGTACTGAGTACACGCACGCACACGCACGCACACACACACACACGCACGCACACACACACACACACAGGCACGCGCACACGCACGCACGCAGGCACGCGCACACACACACACACACACACACACACACACATGCACGCACGCACGCAAACACGCACGCACACACATACATACACACACGCACGCGCGCACACACACAGTACACTCATATACTTATACAAGCACACAGGCAGGAAGGCACACACACACACACACGCACACACACACACGCATACACTCATATACTTAAAAAAGCACACCGGCAGGCAGGCGCACACACGCACGCACACACACACACACACACACACACACACACACACACACACACATGCACGCACACGCACACACACGTACGCACACACATACACACACGCACGTGCGCGCACACACACACACACACACACACAGTAAACTCATATACTTATACAAGCACACAGGCAGGAAGGCACACACACACACGCACACACACACACACACACGCACGCCACCATACACTCATATACTTAAACAAGCACACCGGCAGGCAGGGTTCACACACGCACGCACGCACGCACGCACACACACACGCACGCACACGCACACACACACACAGACAAATGCACAGTGAAAAGCATGCATGTTAGCCACCTGCCTCTGGGTATAGTTTGTGCGAGAAATTTCTGCAAGTCAGTAAAGAAATGTCAGCACTTTGTGTGTGACGGTAGTTTGTGCGTGTCGGTGGGTTGTGCGTACTGGTAGTTTGTGTGCTGGTAGTTTGTGTGTACTGGTAGTTTGTGTGTACTGGTAGTTTGTGTGCTGGTAGTTTGTGTGTACTGGTAGTTTGTGTGTACTGGTAGTTTGTGTACTGGTAGTTAGTGTGTACTGGTAGTTTGTGTACTGGTAGTTTGTGCGTACTGGTAGTTTGTGTGCTGGTAGTTTGTGTGTACTGGTAGTTTGTGTGTACTGGTAGTTTGCGTACTGGTAGTTAGTGTGTACTGGTAGTTTGTGTGCTGGTAGTTAGTGTGTACTGGTAGTTTGTGTACTGGTAGTTTGTGCGTACTGGTAGTTTGTGTGCTGGTAGTTTGTGTGTACTGGTAGTTTGTGTACCGGTGAAACGGTGACAGAGCTGAGTCAGGATAACTGCCACGGTTCAGCAAGCTGTGGTCCTCTCCCACGCTCACCTCTGGGAAAGACCTGTTTGTCGCGACTGATTTAGACTCAGACTGGCTCTGCTAACCCTGTGAGTAATGATGGGGCAGTGTTGTTTGTCCAACCCCCCCTTTGACAATATGGAATTATCAAGGATTATTCTACTGTGAAAGCAAAGTGGAATAACCCCTGCATCCTCATGACGTGTGAAAGATGAAAACAACACAAGCACAACAATACAAATAATGACATCGTCCGGCATTTCCATTCATGTGTCTTGAAGGCTCATGAGCTGCAGATCTCCACCTGTGAATGTGCTGGTTGGGTGTTGGAGGGGGGGTGTGATGGCCAGGCCCTCCAGATGACCCAACAACACTTCCTGTTGTGGAGGAGAGGATCACGTCTGACAAGATGTAAATCAAACTAAAGACCGTCACAGATAATAAACAGTCGTAGCCGCCAGCGTGCGAGACAAAGGCAGGACGGTCTACTGGTCGTGTGTTTGACTCACGGCTGAAAGGCACCGGGTTCGATCCCTGGAATCTGCTTGTGCAGAGGCCGTGACCATCATGACGTGCATCTAAAAGAAGAAATCCAAGCAGGTCCCCGTGGATTCAGGCGTCTGCTTAAAGACTTACAGAAAATAAAAGTCCACTCCAGGATTTCTATTCTACCCTCTGGGTTCACAAATAAGCTCCAATCTGGAGTTATTGGGGGTGAGCCCAGTGGAACACACGGAAAACGGAGTCGGAGAACGGCGCGCCACACGAGACTGATTACGGACCTCGGAATTCTCTGTGGCGACGGCGAGAGCATTCCTGGAATACCTTTCCATGACGATCACCACCTCACTCGTCCCCGACCCACATCACAGTTCCTGCTGAGGCTTTGAGGTGGCACGCCTCACACACACACACACACACACACACACACACACCTCACACACACACATCACACAAACATCCCAGCTCAGAACTCACCTCCAAGCCACCCACACCAACATCTACATTAATTGCGAAACTGCATTCCTGCCATTCTATTTCCTTGTTTTTTTTTTTTTTTACCGGCTCTGAGGATTTTCACAGGTGGGCCCCAGCGGTAAGGCCATGCCCCAGCGGTAAGGCCCCGCCCGGCGACGCCCCTGGAGTCACAACTTCCGAGAAACGACAGCGTGTGTTCAGTTGCTCTCCTGCAGCGTTTCCCAGGTGGTGACAACGAGACGACGCACCGAGCGCCCCGGAACAGGAAGGGGACCCCGCGGACACGCTGAACCAGGCCTGCGATCAGAAGGTTGAAGAACTCCTGCGCTACGGTCACAGCGATCAACCGAACAGACAGGCGAGAGGCTGGAGAAATGCATGGGTGTAATTGTGGTTATGTGCTGCCATTTTGTAATAACGCAATAAATGCAAGGAATGTCTCGTCCACAAGGGGGAAATCCAAATGCCAAACATGGGTGGTACTGCACTGGCTCTGTGGGAACAAAGGCAGAGCATGCTCTGAAGGGTGGATCTTCGCTATGATTTCATGAGTGTTACATCTATTGCAATAGATTCATGCAATTGTGGCAACATATAAATATTGGTCCGACTCGAGTGAATTCGGTCTCTCAAAGTCACCACAAGTGTAACAACGTAGGCCTGCATGAAAAAACAAAATCACTGTAAGTCGCTGTTGGTAAAAGCATCGGCGTGCCGAACAGACAAAAGAGCAAAACATTCACAGCAAGAAGCATCGCGAGAAATCTGCGCCCACAGCCCTGCAGCGCTGGATCAGATAAAAAGCCAGCAGAGTTTCACCAGAGCAACCGCCAGACAGACTCGCTGCCGGCCGCGGCCCCACCGCCTCCTTATCAGTGCAGTGCTGGCGCTAACCTCCAGCGCTGCAGCTAACAGCTCCATTGTTCAGCCGCCGCCACAACAACACAGCCACCGGGAGGGCCGGCCCCCACAATTAGCCCTCCTGGTGTCCAGATCAGCAGCGGCACTGAGGGACAATGCAGCCCGCGCTATCGGCACTGAACCCAGATGGAGACGGAGCCAAACCCCCCCCCCCGCTTTTTATTTACAACCCTTAAACTGCACCCTTGTGAGCAGTCAGCGGCCGCAGCTTGATGCTATCTGTAGAGCCAGACAGTGGAGATGAGAGACAGACAGTGCAAATGAGAGACAGACAGTGCAGACGAGAGACAGACAGTGCAGACGAGAGACAGACAGTGCAGACGAGAGACAGACAGTGCAGACGAGAGTCAGACAGTGTCCTCCCCGCGGTCGCCCGGGGTAGGGAGAGAGAGAGAGAGACACACACACACGCACACATGCACACACACAGATGCACACTCACAACAAACAATACACCGAAATACGTGGATGTGCCTTTTTGTTGGCCGGCAGCGTGAGCCACGGTGAGTAATGGAACGCAGCGCTACGGAACCGGCGCCACAGGAGTCAGCGAGCTGCAGACGTCTCCGATGTGTCATCACGGGACGCGGCGGGAAGGACCGGGGACAGGGGGGGAGACGAGGGAGGTCTGGTCTGTGTGTGTGTGTGTGTGTGTGTGTGTGTGTGTGTGTGTGTGTGTGTGTGTGTGTGTGTGTGTGTGTGTGTGTGTGTGCGTGCGTGCAAGTGTGTGTGTGTGTGTGTGTGTGTGTGTGTGTGTGTGTGTGTGTGTGTGTGTGTGTGTGTGTGTGTGTGTGTGTGCGTGCGTGCATGCGAGTGTGTGTGTGTGTGTGTGTGTGTGTGTGTGTGTCGGTATTGACACAGAAGGCTGCTGGGAGTCTGTGTCGCCTTGCACCAGCCAAACATTCCTCTCGTGGAACTTTCCCCCCTGAGAGGGGGAGAGAGAGAGAGAGAGAGAGAGAAAGAGAAAGAGAACGAGAGAGAGAGAGAGAGCGAGGGGGAGAGAGAGAGAGAGAGAGAGAGCAAGAGCGAGAGCGAGAGCAAGAGAGAGAGAGAGGGAACAAAGCAGCACCTTCTGCAGTGAGGAGGTCACCAGATCTCTCCCACCGCTGAGCACTCGCAGGTTCTCACGTTGAGATGTGTGCTGCTGTGACCTGCCACAACAGAGTGTGTGTGCGCGCGCGCGTGCGTGCCTGTGTCTGTTCGTGTGAGTGTGTGTGTGTGTGTGTGTGTGTGTGTGTGTGTGTGTGTGTGTGTGTGTGTGAAGCTAGTCGCGTTCTGCAGACATTTACAGTCACATAAGCATATATAAATACAGATGCGTGTGTATGTCTAATTATATACAATTTACGTGTGTGTGTGGCTAGGTCCCTCCAGTCACTTGGGGACATATGCCTGGGTTTGTCTTGCGTGTTTGTCTTGCGTGTTTGTCTTGCGTGTTTGTCTTGCGTGTGTGTGCATTTCTCTGCGTGCATGCAGAGAAATGCAGATGTGCATGTTGTCACCGGTTCACCACTTCATCGACTAACTTCCAGCGGATTAAAGTTCTCTTTGAAGTCGGCCATCATTCCTTTCATGTCGGCGGCAGGCAAACACAGAAAGAAAGGCAGCGAAACCAGGTGCCGCTCGGCCGTGCACAATCCTCGTGCACGGGCTCGCACTTCCTCTTGTGCACTTTTCCCTTTATTGTACTCCAAAAACAATAAAGCAGACACACACACACACTACAGACGTGACTCTTTGTAGATGTGGTCATTCTGAGGCCTTTGAGAGATTTGGGTGAGTTTTTTTCTTTTTCTGTGAAACAATAATTTGTGAGGACAATCGTGAGAGAGGAGGCCTGTTTAAAGAAGCCTCTATTCACACCAGTCCTCAGGGGGGGGCGAGAGGGGCAGTCCCCGCACCGGCCTGCACAGAAAGCCTCCGTTATGAGTGTTCTGCACGGGGTTATGAGTCTGCTCCACAGGGTTATGAGTGAGCTCCGCTGGGTCTCACAGGCTTCCTAACCGTCTTGAGTCATTTGGGCGCCGGAGCGGAAATGGCGGCGCGGCGTGTTTCAGCTGCCAGCGCCCAGCCCACCAACACACACAGCTGATCCACACACAGCTTCCCAGCACTGACATCGCTCCACCAAAACCCCACCCTGAACGCCCTCCACCCACATATCCTCCTCCGCCCCCCCCCCCCCCCCCCTACACACCACCCTCGGCCGTGCACGGGGAGTGCTCGTCAAGAAAGCTAAACCTCTCCATAACTTCTGGCTGTCATCACAGCTCTCTGCAAACAACAGGGACGCCCCGGGCTCATGCACAACAACAGGCAGAGAGAGAGAGAGGGAGAGAGCGAGAGAGCATTTGGAATCATTTGTGTGTGTGTGCATTTGTGCTGAGTGCGTATGTGTGTGTGTGTGTGTGTGCGTGCCTGAGTGTGCGTGTGTGTGAGAGAGAGAGGGGCAGAGGGAGAGAGAGAGAGACAGATCTGTGAGAGAGCCCGCGGGTCACAGCTGAGCAGGGAGCGAGCAGGAGGTAGTGAAGCCCAGATCAGCCAGTCTGTCTGGAGGCTGATCCTCTCGTCCAGTCAGGAGGCTCACCGCTGCCTCCTCCTCCTGCTGCCTCCTCCTCCTGCTGTCTGCAGCCTGCAGAGCGCCCCCCCCCCCCCCCCCCCCCCCCCGGCGAGGAGAGGAGACCCCCGAGAGCCGGGACAGAGCCGGGCGCTTTGTGTTGACCTAAACAGTCTGGTGTCGGGCGGTAAACACTGATTGATGGTCAGCAAACAGCTGACCGTGTGACTGTGTGTGACTGTGTGTGTGACTGTGTGTGTGTGTGTGTGTGTGACTGTGTGTGTGTGTGAGTGTGTGTGTGTGTGTGACTGTCTGTGTGTGTGAGTGTGTGTGTGTGTATGTGTGTGTGACTGTGTGTGTGACTGTGTGTGACTGTGTGTGTGTGTGTGTGTGTGTGTGTGACTGTGTGTGTGTGTGACTGTGTGTGTGTGTGAGTGTGTGTGTGTGAGTGTGTGTGTGTGTGAGTGTGTGTGTGTGTGTGTGTGTGACTGTGTGTGTGTGTGAGTGTGTGTGTGTGTATGTGTGTGTGACTGTGTGTGTGTGACTGTGTGTGACTGTGTGTGTGTGTGTGTGTGTGACTGTGTGTGTGTGTGAGTGTGTGTGTGTGTATGTGTGTGTGACTGTGTGTGTGTGTGTGTGTGTGACTGTGTGTGTGTGTGAGTGTGTGTGTGTGTATGTGTGTGTGACTGTGTGTGACTGTGTGTGTCTGTATGTGTGTGTGACTGTGTGTGTGTGTGTGTGTGTGTGTGTGTGTGCATGCACAAATGCATGCGCGAGAGAGGGAGAGTGCCAGAGAGAGACCGAGAGAGAGAGAGAGAGAGACCGAGAGAGAGAGTGAGACCGAGAGAGAGAGTGGAGAGAGAGAGAGAGAGAGAGAGAGAGAGAGAGAGAGAGACCGAAACTAAGACTAAGGCAGATTCAGCTCCAGGCCAACGACACGACTGACAGCAACTTTGCACGAGCGCCTCACGTGCACACGAGGGATTTCAAAGTGCAGCGAGGGCGTGCACGTGTGCGGCGCGGCTGACTTCCTGCTGAGTGGCACACAGGAGGCGGCAGCTCCAGTCTCCATGACGGCAACGCCCACCCCAGCGTCTCCACCCCAGCGTCTCCACCCGCCCGTCTCCACCCAGACGTGGCGGCGGAGATCCCAACAACAGGAGACACTCACAGACACCCACTGCTTTTACACAGAAACCCCCCGAGTGAGAGGGGGAGGCGGGGGAGAGGGGGAGAATGTGAGAGGTTGGGAGGGAGGGGAGTGTGGGAGAGCATGGATTAGAAAAGAGGAGAGAGAGAGAGAGTGAAAGAGAGAGAGAGAGAGAGAGAGAGAGAGAGAGAGAGAGAGAGAGAGAGAGAGAGAGAGAGAGAGAGAGAGAGAGAGAGAGAGAGGGGAGGAGGAGAGTGAATAAGTTAGAGAAAATGGAGGTGAAGAAAACAGGGGTACCTCGCCCTGTCCTGGGTCCTGGGTCCCCCCCCCGTGTCTCACACAGCCTCTGGGCCGTCTTACACAGACGACGGTCTCTCCCCGGTCTCCCCCCGGTCTCTCCCCGGTCTCCCCTGACAACACAGTCTAGACTGAGGCCCGGGCTCCGCTCACCAGATAGGAATGCAGAGAGAGCTGCACTTTCCCACCAGCGACCAACTAACCACACACCTTTAGCACTCACTCACACACACACACAGTCACACACACACTCACATGCACCCTGACACTCACACACACACACTCACACGCACCCTGACACTCTCACACACACACTCACACACAGTCACACACATACACACACTCACACACACACTCACACGCACACACAGTCACACACTCACACACATACACACACTCACACTCACACGCACACACAGTCACACACTCACACACAGACAGACAAATACCCAATAAACCATAGCCCACACACATACACCACAGACACATGCAACACACTGCAATAATACAGACACAGACAGGCTCCTCCTCTGCTGAATGAAAGGGAGGTTGTTTTGAATCGCTCCCTGCAGAAGGAGGAAGGCGGGGTGGACTAGACACCAGAGATTACGACTGAAGACTCCCAGCCAAAAGCCACTGAGATCGATCCCCAATGCCACACCTTGAGCAAGATACCCCTTAACCCCTACCTGCACCTTAATGAGCTATATATGTACTATCTAACCCCTACCTGCTCCCTGATGACCTGTCTCTGTACTGTCTAACCCCTACCTGCTCCTTAATGAGCTATATATGTACTGTCTAACCCCTACCTGCACCTTAATGAGCTATATCTGTACTGTCTAACCCCTACCTGCTCATTAATGAGCTATATATGTACTGTCTAACCCCTACCTGCTCCTTAATGAGCTATATATGTACTGTCTAACCCCTACCTGCACTTTAATGACCTGTCTCTGTACTGTCAAACCCCTCCCTGCACCTTAATTATCTGTACTGTCTAACCCCTACCTGCTCCTTAATGACATGGATTTATTCAATGCAAGTTGCCCTCAGCTGAATGACTAATCAGCACGAAACAGAACATGAATGCAATGCACTTTTGGAACAACCAGATGAATATGGACGGCTGTGTGGAGGACATCATGTGCTGGTGAGTTCCCAGGAAGACGCACCTCGGAGCGAGAAAGACAAAACGCTGCGTGGCTGATGAATGAATGGTTTGAGTCGGCGTGTTTGTTGTTCCCCACAGGATCGTCCCTCTCCAGGCACACAGCTCCGGTTTGCAGTAAAAACAAAGCAGCGCGGGAACCAGCTCTCTTGTTCCCAGACTCCAGATCACATGAGGGTCGGGTTTCAACTCCTCTGCTGTGGTGTGGTCGCGCCTCCCTGCACCTCCCTGCACCTCCCTGCTCCTCCTTGTATCTCCCTGCACCTCCCTGCTCCTCCTTGTATCTCCCTGCACCTCCCTGCTCCTCCTTGTATCTCCCTGCACCTCCCTGCTCCTCCTTGTATCTCCCTGCACCTCCCTGCACCTCCCTGCTCCTCTTTGTATCTCCCTGCACCTCCCTGAACCTCCCTGAACCTCCCTGCTCCTCCCTGAAACCTCATTTATCCTCCCTGCATCTCCCTACTGCTCCCTACTGCTCCCTGCAGCTCCCTTCTCCTCCATACTCCTCTCTGCTCCACCATGTTCCTCTTTGCCTCTTTTTCTACTGTTACTACTACTACTACTGTAACTTTCTCTTCCTGCTCAGCTCTACCTCCTCCTCCTCCTCCTCCTCCTCCCTCCCTCCCTCCCTCCCTCCCTCCTCCTCCTCCTCCTCCTCTCCTGAAGATCAGGACAACATGGCCGTCAACACTGGCGCAGGTTAACACAAATCAACACTGAGACAATAATCAAAGCTCGTCTATGATTAACAAATCACTGCTCCAATAAAGGCATTGATCCAAAGGCCGCAGAGTGCAGAACTGAAAGCTCGGCAGGCGTCCATTGATCGCAGTGTGATTGCGGCGTGTGGCACCATAACTCATTTGAAAATGAAAATCAGCATCTTTGCAACAATGAACTGCGAGTCGGAATCCATTAAAGTGTCAGCAACACGAAGGTCTCCAGGAGTCTGTCACCGTGCCCTCCCTGTAGACGGGATGAGAGGGGAGATAAGGAGGCCTCTTCGCTGGGACATTTGAAGGCCAAAATGCAACCGTGAATCAACTGCACCCCTCCCAGGGGAGAGATCTAATCAGGGAGGGTCTGAGTACACGGAGGCTGGCCCAGGGGCACGCGGCCAGGGGGGAAGATGCACTCACCGCATGGCTGCAATCGGAGCGTTTATCAGCAGCGCTACACACGACGCAAGGGTCAGAGGGTCCCAGCTCGCCCTCCCTCTCCCTCTCTCTCGCCCACTGTTTCCGTCTCTCTCTTGTTTAACAAGTCTCATTCACTTTGTTACCTCACTTTGTTACCTCTCTCTCTCTCTCTCTCTCTCTCTCTCTCTCTCTCTCTCTCTCCACTCCCACCTCTCTCTCTCCACTCCCACCACTCTCTCACACCCCCCCTCTCCTCCCCCGTGACCCCCTGACTCACCCCTCCCCTCACCGGCCTCCTCATTCTCTCCTCCTATTTCCCCCCATCTCTCCTTCCTTGTTCTCTTTTTCAGTTTCCCATTCAGTTTCCCATTCCCTCTTATCCCCCCCCCCTCTCTCTCTCTCTCTCTCTCTCTCTCTCTCTCTGAGGAAGGAGAACTCGCTCGCTCGCCCTGGTCCCTGGCACTTCCTGTGACCTCTGCCTGACCCCAGAACTGTAAGAGCGTGTAAATGGCCGACACGCCCCCCTCCCACGCCTACGGTGGCCCTCCAGGACCACATTTCAATGCCATGGTTTGTGGTTTGTCTCTGGCCTGGCCGCGTCACGCCGCTGACGTGATGTGTGTGTCGCATGACGACGTCCTCTCCTGAGTCCACGCTGTTGCTGCTGCAGCTGAGATGCTGGAGCGTCACTGGAAGTCACGGCAGAATGTGAAGGACAACACACACACACACGCACATAGTAACGTAAACAGGCTTGCAAATATGCACACACACACACACACACACACACCCACACACACATAGTAACATAAACAGGCTTGCAAATATGCACACACACACACACACCCACACCCACCCACACACACACACACACACACACGTATGCCCGCACACGCACACAAGCACCCTAAGCTCAGCAGGCAGTTATGACGCCATGGCCTGCCGTCATATACAGTACACACACACGTACGCACACGTATGCACAACACACACACACACACACACACGCATGGACATGCATACACATGCATGCACACAAACACACACACATGCATGCATGCACATAATAGGCCGACACAAACACACACAGGGTGATACTGAACACCGAAGGGTGACTCGATCTACACCACACAGGTTAAAGTTAACATTCCACTGTAAAGGTTAAAGGTCATTGTGGACAAAGTGCACATTCCCAGTATTCAACTCAGAACGCTGAGTGAAAGACACACCTCGAGACTGGGGCGCTACACAATGGGAGCAGAACACTACCAACCACCTAACAAACACAACCCCATGACAACACAACGATGAGTTGGTACACAAACACATACCAAGTCATCAGGTGGAGCCCCATCCTTAATGCAGCAGTACACCGCCTGTTCATAGACCACATACTACGTGTGTGAGTGAGTAAGTGTGTGTGCATGCATAGAATGTCCGTCTAGGTGTGTGTGTGCGTGTGCGTGCGTGCGTGCGTGCGTGCGTGCGCGTGTGTGTGTGTGCGCGTGCGTGCGTGTGTGTGTAGCTGCATGACATCCAGATTCACTTATTTGAATTGGTTTGTTTGAATTGAAACACCGACAGTGATTCCCTTTGAAGACACCGGTAATTAAAGAGCACGTACAGAGTTAAGGCGTCCTGCTCTAGGATGCTCTCGGGTCGTACGCAGAGTTTGAACCCAATACCCAGTCAAACAGCCTGTGTGTGTGTGTGTGTGTGTGTGTGTGTGTGTGTGTCTGTGTGTGTGTGTGTGTCTGTGCACAGAACCCCAGGGTGGTACCAGCTGCTACAGGCCCAATGTGGTCCGGGCTGCACCTATTCATCTGCTGACTCACACACACATACACACGCACACGTTCACACGCGCACACACACACACACACCGCAAAAAAAAACCCAACACAAAGGGCGACACATGAGCAGCATGTGTGCTGAAGGCTCTGAGCTTTACAAGGCAGTGAAGGCTGCAGACTCAACACTTCACCCCCACGGCAGAATCAGAAGCCATGACTCAAATAAACCTGGAAATGAAATGAACCAAACGTGTGCAGGAGTCTTAATGTTAATGCCTGACACTCGCAACGAACAAGCCTGACGCTGCAGCGTCTGCCCCTCTCACTCTCCATCCCTGCTCTCTCTCTCTCTCTCTCTCTCTCTCTCTCTCTCTCTCTCTCTCTCCTCTCTCTCTCTCTCTCTCTCTCTCTCTCTCTCTCTCTCTCTCTCTCTCTCTCTCTCTCTCTCTCTCTCTCTCTCTCTCTCTCTCTCTCTCTCTCTCTCTCTCTCTCTCTCTCTCTCTCTCATAACAGCGCTGCATTCATGAGGGGACCGCAGCTGGGGGTCCTCCCAGGGGAGTGGGGGGTCTGGGGGTTTTGCGTGGAGCCGTTGGAAGCCCGGTCCCACCCTGCCTCCCCTCAACATCAATCAGGGCCGGCCGGGTCCCCCCCCCCCCCCCCCCCCCACACACACACACACACACACACACACACACACACACACACACACACACACACACACACACACACACACACACACACACACACACACACACACACACACACACACACACACACACACACACACACACCACTACCCCGCGCCACCCTAAAAATAAACCTATTAACTTTATTCTGGAGGGGCGGGAGAATATTGCCTCCCTCCTCCCTTCATCCTCCATTCCTGCGACGCCACACTCGCCCCACGAAGAAACAGGATCCACAACCGCGGCGCTCTTAAACTAGGGGGTTCGGGTCCCGGTGGGGGGCCGCGGTGTGACACTCAGGGGGGGTGTTCGCGGCGTGCGGCGGTCGGGTCCCCGCTGCTCAGGGGACCCCCGGAGTTATCTGGCTGGGGTCTCGCTGCAGAGAGCACTTCGGCGCGCCTGCAGAGGGAGGGTTTGTTCCAGGGCAGTTTCAAAGGAAACAGGAAAAGCGGCCGGCTGCTGGAATGCCAGGCATGCGACCGGGCCGGCGAGCACAGGGTTTTTTCCGGACGGTTACACGCGGACCGTTGCTCACCCATCGTCTCCCCCCCCCTCTCCCCTCCGCCCTCCCCCTCTCCTTCCACCAGACGCTGGAGCCTGTCAGCACCAGAACCATATTTTCCATGGCCTTAAACAACACCAACACACACCCCCCCAACCCCCTCTGAGTTAAAAAACGAAACCCTACACCAGAAGTTCCAGCCTTCACCTTCTAAGAACTCAGCTACTCCAAATCAGTCAGTCGGGTTTTCAGGGGAATTTGGATTCCGTATATTCAAAAACAAACATGGAGGTGGAGGTGCAATCCGGTGCCGGCGGGTCCAGGGTTTGCATCCCACCGCCTGGACTCGGTGGTTAATGGGTTCCAACCCAGAGCTTCCATCCCAGGGAGATAAATGAACAGAGCTCGGTGCATGGGTGCACAGAAAATGTGGCAGGGCATTTATCTTTGGAAACCTGGACTGAACAAACACGTGAACATTCAGAGATAACACTCCAGCCCCCCCTCTGTGAGAAGACAACAGGAGAGAGAGAACATGAAAACAACGCGAGCAGAACAAGAAGACGGGCTCCTTCACCTCCTCCTGGTCTCTTCACTCAGGTGCAGTGCTGGGGCCAGCACAATGCCTGCAGCCTACCTGCATGTGCATGCATTCTTCTGCTAAACGTCCTGACTACAAATCACCGCAAGTCACTTTGGAGGAAAGCGTCTGCTAAATGACAAAACACTGAATGGTATTAATAATTAGCCTTTGGCCCGTTTGACTGCCTGCCGGCTGTGAGGAGACCGGTGGGAACAGAGTGGGCTGTGACCTATTTTGTTGTTGTGTCGAAGAATCGTGGCAGCGAGAAAGAACTGTTCCCAGTGATTCATGATGATGATAATACCGCTTGTATTCGCAAGATAATGACTCACCCTCACCTACGGTGTGCAGCAGGGGGGCAATTTAGCTAGGTCACGCACACACACACACGCACGCACGCACACACACGCACACACACACACACACGCACACACACACACACACACACACACACACACACACACACACACGCAAATGCACACACACACACATAAACACACACACACACACGCAAACACACACACACGCGCACAAACGCAACACACACACACACGTAAAACACACACACACACACACACACATAATATCACAGAGGGGTAACAGTTGCTCTCTAGTCATCATGGGCCAACCTTTAAGCCTAGCATATATATCATTTAAACATTAACTTGCACCGAAGAGAGATAGAGAGATAGAGAGAGAACGATTCTGGAGAAAGTGAAACAAAACAGCAGATTAACAACCTGCTTTCGCAACAACTCTCAACTCAAGGAAGAGGACAAAAACCCTGCACTGGCAAAATGCTGCAGCGAGCCAAAGATCAGGCATCAGTACTGAACACACCGTACACTGTACACTGTCCTGAGAACTCAGCAGCGTGTGTTGGCAGGACAGGAGCGTTTTGTACTGCAGAATAAACAGCATTGATTAAAGACATGGACATGGACTCAGGACATGGACTAGATATACCAGGACCCCCCACCACACACACACACACACACACACACACACACACACACACACACACACACACACACGGAGTCCACCATCAGGATCAGGGCCAGAACCAGAACCACTCATTGGACCTGCAGCCAGAAGTTGAATCAGCAGTGACTCCTCTTTTACAAGACTTACACAGCACACTTTGATCCTGTATGTGTCTGTATGTGTGTGTGTGTGTGTGTGTGTGTGAATATGTCTGTGTGTGTATGAATATGTTTGTGTGTGCGTGTGCGTGTGTCTGTGCGTGTGCATGTGCATGTGTGTGTGCGTGCGTGTGTGAGCGCGTGTGTCTACAGCATGTGTCTGTATGACCTTGCACTTCAGTCCTCTTCACTCGCAGCCCGTCATGGCAGTGACGTTCTGATCAAAGACTATCTGTTCCGCGTCAAGTGGAACATCCTGTGAAAGTCATTATAACACGCCGACACACGCCCAGCTTATCCTACCCGTCTCAAACTGCATCGATTGGGAACGGGGGGGTGATAAATGACCCCCCCCCCCCTAACAGCCATCATTTAAAGCAGGGGTATCAACCCTACGGCCCACGGGCCAGAACCCGCCGGTGGGGGGCTCAACCCGGCCCAACGGATGAATTTTTAAAGTAAAAAAATGGATAAAAGACACAAACTCCAAACTCTGAATACAATGCTATTCTATTGTTGAGTGGGAAACCTGTGTGCTTGGTGTGTGATTAACAAGTGTCGGTCCTCAAGGAATATAATATTCAGCGCCACTATGAGACTCATCATGGTGAAAATACAACATCTTGTAGACACCTGAAGTCTGAGGTTTTTCATGATGTTTCGTGAAAGGATATTTCATTAAATATGAAGATTATCATAATGTGCTTGTACTTTTTTGCACGAAAACAAAGGGAAAAACATTGACTTATTGTTATTTATAGGTAATGTTATGATTGTACTGGTCTGGCCCTCTTGACATCTAATTAGGCTGTATGTGACCCCTGAACCAAAATGAGTATGACACCCCTGATTTAAAGCATCTCAAAATGGCGCCCCTGAAAACGAACACTCAACGCAATTGGGCCTTTTTATTAATTGCCTTTAATTCCTCTGATATTGCGCCAACAACTCTTTCCAAGTTTAACCCGATTTAAAACGAAGACGACGTCGTCTCTGCTGACAGTGCAGACCTATTGGGCTGCAGGAGCAGCATAACATGAGCCCAGCCTAACATGAGCCCGGCATAACATGAGCCATGAGCCCGGCATAACATGAGCCCGGCCTAACATGAGCCCGGCATAAACATGAGCCCGGCATAACATGAGCCCGGTATAACATGTGCCCGGTATAACATGAGCCTGGTATAACATGAACCCCGGTATAACATGAGCCAAGCATAACATGAGCCCGGTATAACATGAACCCGGTATAACATGAGCCCAGCATAACATGAGCCCAGCATAACATGAGCCCGGCCTGCCCTGGGTCAGCCAGACCGCCGATCACACATCAGTTATCAAACCACATCACTTCCTGCCTTGCAGGGAGGGGCGGGTCTGTCTCCAGATCTGACGGACCGACATGTGAAGGAGTGGGGAAGTAGGTGGGAGGCTGGGTGGGCTGGGAGCGAGGCAGGCAGTGGGTTCTCCGGAACCGGACGCCACGGCAACCGGCCGCAGGACCAGGCAGGCAGGAAGGGGGGGAAGATGCCCATATATTGTGCTCCGGTGCTGGTGGTGCTCAGTCAGACAATGTGGAAGACATTAAGGAGCCCTGAGTGGGCGATGCAGGAACACAGGAAATGCATACATCACATCTTATAGGCATAACTCTGCAAACCTCACTGCAGTGGAACACAGACACACACACCTCAGGTGTGTGTGTGTGTGTTTGTGTGTGAGAACCATCGTTATGAAGAACCATCGTTATGAGGCGATGTTCTGCAAAGGTTCAGAGTGTTGCCCGGAGAGTTCCAGTGCTAACGGGCGTGAGTGCAGTGCAGTGCAGTGCAGCCCCCCCCCCCCCCCCCCCCCCACACACACACACACACACACACACACACACACACACAGCTTGAGCTTGAAGTGTGGTCGAGCTGCCAGGAAGGACAGAGTATTGACATAAAGCGTGTTGGCGTCTCAAGCGGGAAAAACTGTGAAGTGTCGAGTCTTTCCCTCCAGCGTGCTGTGAACACCGTTTTCCCGGCCGTCCACTCATTCTGGCCGGGAAACGTGCGTGTTCTCACAGCCGGAACCGAGGGAACCGAGTCAGCGCAGTGTGAGCGCCTCGGTCCTGCAGAACGCTCACCCCCGTCGGCCGAGGGGCATCACACACCTGCACCCGGGTTCGATAAAGAGCTTTTGTTACCCAACACCTGCCATCCCGCCCCCGACACACACACGCACACACACACACACACACGTACACGCACACACACACGCACACGTACACGTACACGCACACACACACACGCACGCGCACGCGCACGGCGCACGCGCACACGCACACGTACACGTACACGTACACACACACACACACACACACACACACACACACACACACACACACACACACACACACACACACACACACAGCCCCCTCCCATGCGGTGTCACCCGCTGCTTTGTTTGACAGAGAGAGAGAGAGAGCGAGAGAGGGACAGACAGACAGATGGACAGACAGGCAGACAGGTCAGGGGGTGTGGCTAACAGATTGTACCCCTCTATCAACTGGGATGCTCTGTGAGGAGGTCGTTATTAGCCATGTGGTCATTGGTTGTCGCCAACAGCCGTTGATAGGATATTATGGGATGGATTGTGATGATGTAGCTTCTGGACCAATAAATGTGATAGTTAGGGGATCATGACTGCTTTCTGTTTGAAATTTAGTTAATGATTAGTTAATTAGTTTAGATCAATTACAACGTTTATTAAATGAACGTTCATTGCGCACATTGTCTTACTTTATGAAAGCATCATATTAATTAAATAGCAATTATTTAAGTACAGCAATGGACACAATGCAGCATGCAACCAAAGTAAACAGCTGAATGTCTAAACTTTTGAGTTGGATCGACTGCGGTGAACGATATCGATTGCTGTCCAATGCTGTCATCATGTGGCGATAGATTGGTATTGCAATCGACATTATTCTGAGCGAATTCAGATATAGACCCCCTCTAAGATCATGCGCTTGAGTGAAATTATTACCCGTGCTTAATAATCAACGCACAAAATCTTCACATATTCATGTTGGTTTGCGTGCAAATCAATTGTCTTCTTTTTCGCACTTTTACGGGAATGTACAAGGATTCTTTGCATGAGCGGTTGTCGTGAAAAGTTAAGGACAAACTGATAATCCTGTAATTATCGTTAGAGTGATGTAGCGGTTGTACATCCAGCATCCAAGTCAGTGAACTGCAGCGCCCTGAAGCCCCGCCCCTGCACACACACACACACACACACACACACACACACACACACACACACACACACACACACACACACACACACACACACACACACACACACACACACACACACACACACACACACACACACACACACACACACACACACACACACACACACACACACACACACACACACACACACACACACACACGGTAGATCCCAGATATAAATATTACATCCCATTTGCCACCAGAGGGCAGCAACGGGACCCGTAGTTTATTGTGAGAGAATAACTACTAAATAATCCCATTATGAGCAACGGGTCAAATGACGGCTCTGACGTTATAGACAAAGGGTTTAGCTTCAAAGACTGACATGGACAATGTTTGTCACTCAATAACCTATTCGTGTTTGCGTCTTTTCAAACACATGTCATTCAACTGAAGTGCGATAACCCTTGAAAGATTTTACAAGCATTCAGGATTGTCCGGTGGCTATGAAACTGCATTTAGAGCTTCAGCTTACGAAACAATACTTTATTCCAATTCACAGCCAAACTAATAACTGGCTCCAAATAAGGGTCACACATCATCCAGACACTTTCTACCACTACTTTTTGTCTGGCAGTAAAAATCTGTGATTGTTTTGGATTAGGTCAAAGACAGAAAAGTCTTCCGCAACACTTTTTACATTAACGTGTTTGAATCCAGACAAGTCTTGCGGCGTAAATACGCAAACAGGCAGGCTGCATGGGCCTACCTGGGCCTACATGGGCCTACATGGTCGGCTGCATGGGC
>JAXIVH010000003.1:1397335-1453353 GCA_036785325.1 Urophycis tenuis | reverse complement strand
CCCGCTTTGACGGCCCCGCCCAGTCTGACAGCCCCACCCAGCCCAGTCGGACGGCCCTGCCCACTCTGACGGCCCCGCCCAGTCCAACACCCCCGCCCGCTCTGATGGCCCCGCCCAGTCCGACGGCCACGCCCACTCTGGCGGCCCCGCCCAGTCCGACGGCCCCGCCCTCGCCTCGACACCCGCCCGTCAACTCCTGAGAAGCGCGTGCGGTACCTCTGCTATGTCCTCGGCGGTCTGGCCGAGGGTCTCGAAGATGGCCTTGTAGTTCTTCAGGTAGACGTTGGTGAACATGTCGGCGGTCACCTCGTCTGCGTTGCTGAGGTCCATCTTCAGACCCTCGTCGAACACCTTCCTCTCAAACTGTGTGAGCACCGGGCCCGGCTCGATCAGACTCATGCTGGGGGGGGGGGGGGGGGGGGGGAGAACAGACGGGTTGATGGACAGATGGGTGGATGGACAGGGAGAAGGATGGCAGTGTTATGGAGATGTGGGTCACAGCTGTTTATCAGCAGGTTCAGGCCTGCCAGGAGCACAATATCTTCGGGATTGATCCTGCTCCCTTGGTTCCAATTACCGTGTATTCCCAGCACAGTACGAGGAGCAGGTCATGTCAGTGTTGACTTTACAAGCAGCTGCGCTCCCCGTGTTGTGGCACCACTGTTGTCTCACCTGAGGTTGAACTTGAGAGCTTGTATCGCTAAGCTCTCACAGAAACCTTCCACTGCAAACTTGGAGGCAGCGTAGGCGTCGTTGAACAAGATTCCTGCAAGGCAAAAAAAACAAAAAAAAACTATTATTGATCTTCATTCTTTTAGGAGAGTCTTGTTTCCATAGAGACTCGTGAGGTGAGTCTGAGGACAACCAAAGTACAGGTCAATATTGGAAGAGCTGAGTTTCACATCAGTTTATGCAAACTGTGTACAGGCTATTTGGTGGACACCTTTATCCAAAGCGACCTGACAACTACGTGTGTGTGTGTGTGTGTGTGTGTGTGTGTGTGTGTGTGTGTGTGTGTGTGTGTGTGTGTGTGTGAGTGTGTGTGTGTGTGTGTGTGTGTGTGAGTGTGTGTGTGTACACTCAGAGGGAATCAATCCTTTCATGTCTTGTCTTCCATCAGTTGAGCTGCACTGGACCCGTACATACAGTGTTGTTGTTGTTACTCAGAGCCGTAACTATGGGTAAGCAGCTACTCCAGTCACTCACGGGCCCCGGCCAATCGGGGAGCCCGTCAATCTTTGAAGGGCTCCACCCACAACAATAACTTAATCTTCCCGCCGGGGCCTTTCATCCAGCCGCTCCCTGGCATCCATTTGAGGTAGAATTCTGAATGACCGGCCAATCGGGCCGTAGATTAACTCCTCAGAATCTCACTTGGTGTCCCTGGAAGCATGTCCATCCAAATTACACCAACATATTTGAATTGATATTGACAAAATATCTTAGTGATCATTAAATCATTTTTTAAGATCACGATCAAGATCATGTATTTTGGTGTATTTTGTTTTTCATTGTGTCTGGGGATTGTGGGATATGGTAGTGAACGTGCGCGTGCGTAGCTCAGTTGGCAGCCATTACACGATTAACTTTAGTTAGCGATAGCGATAGAGATAGCAATGGAGGAGTACAAACATAAAAGTGGCTTTCTGGATTTTTTATAAAGATGACAAAACTGCCGATTTTCCCATTCAATTGTTGTCATTCTGTGCATGTTTGAAAGACCACATTTCACAAATGCAAGTGCAAGAGCTGATGAAGATGCTCATCATTGAGAATCGAAGCACCACTGTCACTGAGAGTACCAGTGACCGTGGCATCTGCAGAGCGCTCATTTTCCAAACTTAAACTTATAAAAAGCTACCTGAGGAGCTCAATGGGACAGTCTCGTCTCTCTGGACTTGCCATACTGTAGATTGATAATGCCCATGCGCGTCACCTGAACATTAAGGATTTAATTGACAACTTTGCGCAGAGGAAAGCCCGGAAAATGCAGCTATGATGTAAGTCAGCACCTTTATATGTATTTTAACAAACAGGTATTGCTTTTGGGTTTATTGTGTCTTTGGTGTGCAGTTTGGAGTTTGTTCCTTTTGGTGTGCCGTCACCAGTGTTTAAAAAAATAATTATTAAAGGCCTAGTTATGGTGTGCTGTCACCGTTTTTTTGTATTTGTTGTGGTGCGCGTACTTTTGTGAGTCCTCTCATTTCTACTCTGTTGTAGGCTTGTATGACCTCATGGCCTATGGTAGGCTGCTGGTGGAGGTTGCGTCATTACGCGTTGTAGCCTATTGGGGGCTGTCTTGATCATGCTGCTTATGTCGTTGGCTTGTTACGCCACAGTTGTTACTGTTGTTGTTGTTGTTGTTGTTTACCCTGGATTCCCATGACACTGCTGATCACCACAATGTGGCCACGCCTCCTCCTCTTCATGTCAGGCAGGACCTCCTTCACCAGCCTCACCAGGCCGAAGAAGTTGGTGTCCATCACTGCCTTCATCTCCTCCATAGACGTGCACTCAATCGGCCCAATCAGACCCATGCCCGCGTTACTGACTGCAGGGGGGAGAGAGGAGAGAGAGGGGGGAGGGGGGGAGAGAGGGGAGAGGGGGAAGAGAGGGGAGAGGGGGGAGAGAGAGGGGAGAGAGGGGGGAGAGGGGAGAGAGAGGGGAGAGAGGGGAGAGAGGGGAGAGAGAGGGGAGAGAGGGGAGAGAGGGGAGGGAGGAGAGGGGGGGAGAGAGAGGGGAGAGGGGGGAGAGGGGAGAGAGAGGGGAGAGGGAGAGGGGGGAGAGGGGGGAGAGAGGGGGGGAGAGAGGGGAGAGAGGGGGGAGAGGGGAGAGAGAGGAGAGGGGAGAGAGGGGGGAGAGGGGGGAGAGAGGAGAGGGGAGAGGGGGGAGAGAGGGGGAGGGCATGGAGTGTCCATGTTAGGGTCACAGGGCCTCAGTATATGTATTAAATGTTGCAATGTATTGTTTTAGCAATTTCAAGGACAAAACGGGAAACTGGTATGTTTTTTCTATTTTTTGTTTATGTTTGTCATTTTCAAACCTATTGTTATTTGCGTTCCTTCGTTGACATCAGCATTGCATTAAAAGCAGACCGCGTTTGTGCCGATTTTTGTACCATTTACAAACAAACAAACATTTGCTTCTTTATTTCTTTTCAAATGTATTATTCAAGGATAATAACAGCATTACAGCACATGTAGGGCCACTAATCTCGGATGCTACGGCAGGTCTCGGCCACTCACTGAGAATGTCCACCCTGCGTTCAGGCAGGCTGTCCACGCAGGCCTTGATGGACTTCTCGTCACACACGTCCAGCTGTCTGATTTCCAGGGTGCGCCCTAAGGTCCGATCGGCGGCTTCCACCAGGTCTTTCCCCCTACTCAGGTTCCTCATGGTGGCATACACTACACAAGATGTCACACACACACACACACACACACACACACACACACACACACACACACACACACACACACACAAATAACACACGCATGCACACATACACATGACAGACAAAAGAGACGCATGTAGGCCACAGCAAAGACACGACCCAAGGATGAACTAGTATCATGATAAACTAGTGCAACTGCATTGCATTGTAACTACGGGATTTCACTTTCAAGAATTCAAAAATACAACACACGACCGCATCAAAGAACCTTGACGCGTCACAAACTTGTACCGAAGACCAACCACCCACCCATGAATCTTTTCTTCTCGTCGCTCGCGATGCGGACGGCGAGCGCGAGTCCAATGCCAGACGAGCAGCCGGTGATGAGCACAACTTTCTGGTTCATCGTGGCCGTTTGGTTTTCCTCCCGGTCCCGAGCAGAAGGAAGAGATGGATCTCACCGGGGAAGTCTGCAGATTGCAGTGTGGAGGTACTTTCAACCCCCCCCCCCCCCCGAATCTTTAATCCCCGCTGTGCGACTCAGCGGAACAGCGTGGCGCATATGGATGTATGATTACCATCCAAATGGGCTTAGCATAACGAGGACATAGGCTAACCAACACACACACGGAATGTTAATCTAGTCATAGGTTTAACCAATTGTTAATAATAACTCTGAGGCAATAAAGAAATATCCAACACAGGGTTTTTTTGTCCAAGGATGCTTTATTGAAAAGGATACAAGGATTATTAAGAAGACAATTCAGTTTTGGCAGACTGCAGACTTCAAAACATTTAGGACCAATATTAAATGTTTAATTTTGATTGTGATTGTTTTTTTTAGTCGTTCATTGTGTGGGTGTCTGTAAAAATCTGATAAGAAAAGGAGATTAAAAACCAACAGCACACACACCAGGTAGTTGCATATATTTTTCCATAAAATGTCGTTCCCTCCCATCGAAGCGCGTTAATAAGTGATGGCCGACTGGGGGGTTGGTTTAGTGGACCTGGGCCAGGATGTTGTCCCACAGGTTGGGCACCCAGGAGTGGAACCAGCCAGTGAACGTGGGGGGTTCAGCCCCCTGCTTGATGGTGGCGATGGGGATGTTTCCACGACCGCTGGGGTCGGCGGACACGTAGTCAGCGGCTGCGTGGACAGGAAGCAGCGTGTTAACGTTCCTCACATTAAGCCAACGGGCCATGGATGTCATGCTAACGTGAGGTGGATGTCATGCTAACATGAGGTGGATGTCATGCTAACATGTGGTGGATGTCCCGCTAACATGTGGTGGATGTTATGGCAACATGTGGTGGATGTCCCGTTAACATGTGGTGGATGTCATGCTAACATGAGGTGGATGTCATGCTCCCACTAACATGAGGTGGATGTCCCGCTAACATGTGGTGGATGTCATGCTACCATGTGGTGGATGTCATGCTAACATGAGGTGGATGTCATGCTCCCACTAACATGTGGTGGATGTCCCGCTAACATGAGGTGAATGTTATGGCAACATGTGGTGGATGTCCCATTAACATGTGGTGGATGTCATGCTAACATGTGGTGGATGTTATGGTAACATGTGGTGGATGTCATTTTAACATGTGGTGGATGTTATGGTAACATGTGGTGGATGTCATGCTAACGTGGTGAATGTTATGGTAACATGTGGTGGATGTCCTGCTAACATGTGGTGGATGTTATGGTAACATGTGGTGGATGTTGCAGTAACATGTGGTGGATGTTATGCTAACATGTGGTGGATGTGCCATTAACATGTGGTAGATGCTACAGCAACAGGTAGAAGCGGAATGGCACCAGAACCGACCTGACATTGGGGCCATGGCCCGGATTTGGAAGTAAGGTTTAGGGGGTTGTGTCAGGTGTCACTCCCAATGGTGGAATTAAATCTAAATCCGGCGTGGCGCTCGGGAATTAACATGTGTAGTTGTAACGGTATGTGTGGAACGTCATACTAATGTGTGTGGAACGTCATGCTAACGTGTGTGGAACGTCATGCTAACGTGTGTGGAACGTCACGCTAACGTGTGTGGAACGTCACGCTAACATGTGTGGAACGTCACGCTAACGTGTGTGGAACGTCACGCTAACGTGTGTGGAACGTCACGCTAACGTGTGTGGAACGTCATGCTAACATGTGTGGAACGTCATGCTAAAGTGTGGATCGTTTTATGGGATCCATTGGGTTTAGCTAGCTTTCTATCGTTTCCAGAGTATTCTTCTCACCAATCTTGGGAGCTCCCTTCTTCTCCGCGTCGTTGGCTTCAGAGCCAATCCAAAGGAAGATCTGGACGATTGAAGCGCACAGGAAGGAACACAGAAAAATAAAGGCGTCAGACTTTCCCTCACAGGAAAATAAGAGGTGCTCTATTCTCTTCAGTGAGTTGGTTAGGTACACTGTTGGCCACAGTAGAACACTGACCTGGTCCCAGGTGTCCAGAATCATGATGTCATCCGATGCCAAATCTATCTGTGAGAGTTCCCCAAACACTTCTTCAGCCTAAAAGATAAACAGGGGTTGTATACTGTCAACAAATAGATGGCATAATTTCTTCATGTGAATAAAATAATGAACTTGTACAGATGACATAGATTTTTTAAAATAAATAATATTTTATGTCAAAGTAAGTGCTATGCAATTATCTAATACTCACAATGAGCCTGCCTGTGGCGTTGGAGACTACGAACAGTCTCGGAGAAGAAACCACGTTCTGCAGACTCTTGGAGGTCTGGTACGGCTTCTTCCCGCCCAGGGCCGACCAGAAAGCATCTACGATCAGAAGGCAACATCAGGGTGGAGACATCTCAACGTTCTTCTGTGCCAGCACCGAACATCAAGTACATCCCACTCTGGGGAATTTTATTTTCTAAACAATGGCAACAAATGTTGTGTCAGGACATCGGGGACAGAACCCTCTAGATGAGGGTCCCCGGGCCGGTACCCTGAGCCCCGCCTCCGCCTCCTGCTCACCGGGTTCATCTCCCTCCTTCACCTCCTTCCCTCCTTCGCCCCCCAGGTAGTCGGCCACATGCTTGGCGGCGGCCAGCTCCTCCTCGGTGGAGCCGAGGCCGAGCCACTGGAAGAGGCCGGCGTCCGCCTTCAGCACAAACACGTCGTTGGTGTTCAGGGAGGCAGCGTTGGGCTGCACCTGCGTTCACGCCCCAGACAAAACCACCGCGTCAAGGGAGTCAAGGGAATCCTAATGGAGCGTTAAATCATTCCAACGGGGGACAAAGATGTGTTGTGAATGCGCCGCGCTGTTTGATTCGCCGCTCTCCTGGTGAGTAACCGTGTGGTTGAGGGAAAATGTGAATCAAACAAAGAGTTAGCTTCAATGGTTATGGGCATGGAGGCATATTTCAAATCATCAAATCATTTCTTTTTGGAAGGAGAGTAAAAATACAACTTGAGATGGAGTCATCACGGTTAGCATATTATGTGTATATATACAGTATATATATTTATAGGAGTGGGAGATGGAGAGAGAGAGAGAGAGAGAGAGAGAGAGAAAGTTATATACAGAAGCCACAGAGAGAAGCTAGCGCGGCTAACCTCCACGGCGCGTGTAGCCCCGGTGGAGCTGCGGCGGATGTGGAAGAGTCGCGTGCTGGCCGCCTCGGTCTGGCCCCCTTTACGAGACGTCCCACCCAGGAACATCATCATGGGTTTCTCCTTGAACAGGCTGGCGAGGTGGGCCGGCTCCTCGCCTTGAACCACGCGGACCTGCAAGGCACAGCAGGACATGTTGCCCCTCGCCATTTCTGCTTCAAAAGCGCTAAATGTCAAAGGGTTGGAGAATCCAGAAATATACTTTTTCATTTGAGTGACGTGTTCTGAATATTATTTTTGTTGTTAAGCGGGGGGGAAACTTTTTGTAAATGCGAGAGCTCTGCCACTTCTGACCTAAAATGCTTTTCCAGACTCAGTTGAGTCAGCAGCGCTCACACTGGCTCCTATTAAACCCAAGGTTTTGGTTTCTTTGACGGTCGTCACTATTTTTACTCCCTCAGGTTGCAGATTGCGCTCATTTTTGTATCTCTTTTTTTTTTTAAATCTGGGGATTCCTCATACATGTAGACCTGAACTCATATCACGTTTTATGTTGAAATACCATTTCTTTTGTGGCTCCATTTTGTGAACAACAAAGATCACCATGTTATTCCCATTTTTTAAATGCAGGTGGCAACAATGTTCCAAGCGTGCTCCTGGGCGTAGTCCCCCTTTAAGGCTCACCTGCACAGGCTTGCCATCCTTCTCACCATCAAGTGCAGTAGCGAGGAAGGCCGAAGTGGCCAGTTCAGCTTGACTGCATTTGAGACCTTGCCTGAGAACAACAAAGGCACCAACGACTTTATCAATGGTTTAAGGGTAATTTTGTAACGCAAATGTTGACAGTTAATGATCAATCAAAGTGGTATCACAGCAGCAAGTGCCATCAATAACACTTTAGAGCTACGTAGCTTAGCTTTAGAGCCCAGCTCAATGACGCGGAACGGCAAACAAAATCATGCCGATTAACATTGTGGTCTGTAATGGCACCACACCGTGTGGACACTAGGGATGCACCCCAATACGAATACGTTATTCGGAAAGCACAGATAATGCGATGTAAACATATCTGTATTCTACCCGAATATTCGCGTTATTATTCGGGAAAAAAAATCTTAAAATCCGTTCATATCATTGTGGATGGCAGGTTGGCAACAAGACAAAAATGTCTATTCTGTTTGCAGCATCGGACTTTGATTTCACTAAATAGTCGTTTCATTTATTACAAATGATTGAAAAGAGATCACTTGTCGTCGTCCCACTGAGTCAGCGCACAACAGCGAGCTGAGCTGAGCTGACCGCGGTGGACATGAAACTTAGAGCTTGAAATTAGACATTCGCCTGACATTCACCACATAGCTGATCTCTCTATCTCATTAAAAGTCAAATAAACTACTTACACAGTATGTTTTCCTGTTTTGTATTCCGTTGTGAAAATATAAATAGTGTGCGATGACAGTCGAACGTTTTACGGTGCATTTCAGTCAATATTAATTCCTTTAAGTGACATATGCTGCATGTATCAGTCAGGTTTAATGGAATTTTGACCAAGTATTTCATGGTTATTTAAACAAACAGCAACACATTCAAGTTTAGATTTATCATCCAGTATCCGCTGTGTGAGAGAGGGCACGAGCGCAGCCCTTTGCATTACGTACGTTAGGCAGCAGGTGGCTTGTGCGTGTCCTAGTGGTGTGGACTGGCATACAATTCGGTAAGACAAATCAATGATCATTATGGCATTATCTATAAGACTCAGTGTCCCCCAACTAGCTTAGGGGTGGTGGTGGGGTTCAGATGGTTTGCAGTTTATCTAAACTTCGTTCAATAGGGTGGGGTGGATAAAATAAAACAGGCAAAAAAGTTCATGTATTACTGTTGTGTATGTATTACTATGTAATTATTGTCGTAAAGTATATTTCATAATTAATTATATAACAATATTAAATCAATGTGATGCTTGGAAGGGACTACTATTGCATTGCAAATGAATATTAGGTTAGAAAATACAAATTCGGCACAATAAAGGAGACTTCCGGTATAAACCACGCCCACTTACGGTTTTCTATCCGAATACAGATACAGATACAGATAATTTTTTGGTTGAACAGATACAGAAACAGACACAGATGGTGAGGTTGCTGTGCACCTCTAGTGGACACTCACCAGATGTAGATGATGTGCTCCTCTTTGCATCCTAGCCGGTAGGAGTAGAGGATCAGGTAACAGTCCCCGCCATAGAAATGTCCATAGGTGGAGGGCTCCACTTCCACCTTATCGCTCTCCACACGCCATATCTGCAGACATCCACCACAGTTGGTCAGGAGAACGCAACGCAGCACCCTGATTCTGCATCACTCACCCATCTGCAGTGACAATCCCATCTGAACCGTAATTTGTCATTTCCCATTGACACGGTAGAGACGGTAAAGGTTAGCTTGAAGGAGATTTAGGTTTCAAATTAAGTTTATGAAGTTTAGGTATGTGGGAGTGACATAAATGTATTTTAATAGTCATAAATTAGAAGCTTACATTAGGTTAAGTTTATGTTGGCATTTTGGAGATGCATCCCATGGCAGGACATGACTGCACCCAGCACACTACACAACGCGCACACACACCACACAACGCTGAGCTGAGCGGTTTGTCGTCGTGACAACGCTTGTGCGTGCCCGGCGGGATGGGGGTTCCCACCTTGACTGTTCCTGACCCATCGTCCACCATGTTGTGCTGGGCAGCCATTTCTTTGTTTTGGTGAAGGGTGGAGGCCTCGAAGGGAATCTGCGCCACCTTGGCGATGCGGCATGTGTGGGGCGTCCCCACGCAGGTGGTTTCGTACTTGTCCCTCCAGTCGCTGAAGAACTGCTTGAACAGCGTGCTCTCCGCCCCCGCTGGCAGGACTTCAATCTGCACGGTGGTGGAGGTATGAAGAAGCTTTGTTTATGGGCGTAGCGTTTGTTTTCAATCAAGTGGTTCAGCGTTGGCTTACAGGTCAGGCTGAGGAAGCTCTGCCTGACCTGACAGGCCTCTATGCTCTGAGAGGTCTCTGGTACCTGGGTGTTCGCAGGGTATTTCTTCTCCTCGATGAAGCTCAGGGCTTTGGTCATGGCAGCACTGCGCTCGCCAAGGTTTGCGGCGCTTCCTGTGGTTTGGGAGACATGCAAGTTAAACACAGACTGTACATGTGGGTTTTGCATAGTTATGATATAATTGTAGAATGGGTCATTATTATTAATGTAATAATGTATCTTGAGGGCAAATACACATTTGCCCACCCTACCCAGTAGTGATGCGCGGGTCGACCAGTGACCCACGGATATCCGCGGGTTTATCCGCGGGTCGGGAGGGTTCGGGTTCAATTGTTTAAAAATATTGCGGGTGCGGGCGGGGCGGGTCAAAAAGAAAACTTTCACTTGCCTATTTATGATAATCCATTTTTTATGTGAAAGAAGAAGAAGACAAACTTTAAAATAAAACTGTTATTAATATCGCTATGGGACTCCTTTTGTGCGGACTCTGGCTGACTCTATCTGCTTTGTTTTTAATCTCCATGGCAACGGGAGAGCGCTGAAGCTTGATGGTGCCGTTTTTCCACAATCTCTTCAGATCAAACCTGACTATGTCCTAACACAGTTGGGTGTCACTCCGAATCAACATTATGGTTGTGCTCAATCAATAATAATAACAACAACCTACACGGATGTGTTTAATAGCGCATCGAGCGAGCGCACTTTCAGTTCAGCAGGTCGCGTCCTGGAAGCGCGTCGAAACCGGCTCAACCCCGGCACGGTTGTTCATTTAATCTTTCATGAGATTGTATCATAATCTTTACTGCGAATCCAGTGCAAATCCTTGTCTATCTATGGCTTACAGTGTCACAAATGAGTTCTCATCGGTAGGTTCCATGGCAATACGTTCACTGCCTTTATTATTTTTTTTCCTCGGGTCGGGTCGGGTTCGGGTCACGATCAGCGCATTTTTTTTGCGGGTCGGGCGGGGCGGGTTGGATCTCCTGGTGGGTCGGGTTGGGGCGGGTGTTAAAAAAAGCCGACCCGCGCATCACTACTACCCAGCACATGTTCAAGGTTAAGGTTCAGAATGCATACAGTGGTTCCCTATCTGTGGGCCGCGGCCCTCTAGTGGGCCGCAGAGGTACTGCAGGTGGGCCGCGAGAGGCCTTTCAATTGAAAAATCATGACATCATGACAATCATGACAGATTACTAAAAGGGATTGAATGGTTCAAGTTTAAAAATAACCAAAGAGATTTACATTCTAATACATTTGATTAAATTATGTGTAATATATAATACATGTCTTTTATTCCAATCAAACTAATAAAAAAAGGAATGCTTAAAACTATTCAATTAATGTTTTTGAATTCAGTGTGCCAACCGATGTAAATCAAAATGTATGCTTAGCACACATGTAAATATGTTGGAACAGTTTGTGATAAAAATACAATGCGTTGACAAAATGTGTCTCAGAGATATGAATAGGCTAAAAGTTTGGGTGGGCCTCGGAAGATTTTCAGAATTGAATTTGGGCCTCAGCAGTCAAAAGTTTGGGAACCTCTGGCATACAGGATACAAAAAAATGCTACAGCGCTACACCTGGGTGACTGCTGTTTCATGATTCACATCTGTTACCTTTCCAGACAAACAGCCTGCCGCCGGCATTGTTGTCAATGAGGTAACACTCAGACAGCAAGAGGTCAGCCTGTTTGAAGGGCGAAGATTTGGACACCAGAGTTTCAATCATGGTTCCTGATGCATCCGAGATCTAAGGACACAAACAGCAAAAGTGAATACAGAGACAGGTCATTAAGGAGCAGGTAGGGGTTAGACAGTACAGAGACAGGACATTAAGGAGCAGGTAGGGGTTAGACAGTACAGAGACAGGTCATTAAGGAGCAGGTAGGGGTTAGACAGTACAGAGACAGGTCATTAAGGAGCAGGTAGGGGTTAGACAGCACAGAGACAGGTAATTAAGGAGCAGATAGGGGTTAGACAGTACAGAGACAGGTCATTAAGGAGCAGGTAGGGGTTAGACAGTACAGAGAGAGGTCATTAAGGAGCAGGTAGGGGTTTGACAGTACAGAGACAGGTCATTAAGGGGCAGGTAGGGGTTAGACAGTACAGAGACAGGTCATTAAGGAGCAGGTAAGGGTGACAGTACAGAGACAGGTCATTAAGGAGCAGGTAGGGGTTAGACAGTGAATACAGAGACACTCTCCTGCCCCATACAGCATACAAAGGATGTCAAGTATAATGAATAACCACCTTGTAGAGCGTAGCGGCCCTCTTATTGGCTTCATCCACGGCGGCGTCGCTTTGGGCCCCGTTAGGAAGGTCGGGCTTCGGTCCGAGAACCTAGATATAGCCCCAAGCACACACAGCATCTCGGTGTCAATGCTTTTTCCTCAAGCTCAACATGAGGCTCGATCACTCAAGCACGGAGCGCCTGGGACCACGGAGCCTCTTCAGCACCCTCGGGAGATGATGTTGAACGTTGATCATCTTAACGAATCCAAACCTTCAGACAACAACACTCACCTGGAGCACTGCGTTACAACGCTCACCTGGAGCACTGCGTTACAACAACGTTCACCTGGAGCAGTGCGTTACAACGCTCACCTGGAGCACTGCGTTACAACGCTCACCTGGAGCACTGCGTTACAACAACGCTCACCTGGAGCACTGCGTTACAACGCTCACCTGGAGCACTGCGTTACAACAACGCTCACCTGGAGCACTGCGTTACAACGCTCACCTGGAGCACTGCGTTACAACAACGCCCAACTGGAGCACTGCGTTACAACGCTCACCTGGAGCACTGCGTTACAACGCTCACCTGGAGCACTGCGTTACAACAACGCTCACCTGGAGCACTGCGTTACAACGCTCACCTGGAGCACTGCGTTACAACAACGCTCACCTGGAGCACTGCGTTACAACAACGCTCACCTGGAGCACTGCGTTACAACGCTCACCTGGAGCACTGCGTTACAACAACGCTCACCTGGAGCACTGCGTTACAACGCTCAACTGGAGCACTGCGTTACAACAATGCTCAACTAAAACACTGAATTACAACAACGCTCACCTGGAACACTCCGTTCCAATCATGCTCATTTGCAGCGCTCCGTTCCAGGCGTGCCATAACGCCTGAGGACAGGATCACATCAGGTCTATTGCAACAGGGCTGTGCACACACATGCTGCGCCCCCCCCCCCCCCAACACACACACACACACACACACACTATATTCTCACTCTTCCTGTCTTGTCGTTGCCCCACCCATCATTTACCATCCCGCAGCGCACACACACACACACACACACACACAAACACCCTCACCTCGAGGACCTCGCTGGGCTCCTCCCCCTCCTGGAGGATGTGCAGCTCGCCGCGACCGCCCCTCTCGTCATCCCGGATCCCCGTCGCCACGACGTTGGCCCTCAGGCGCTCGTAGTGGTTGCTCTTGGATCCGTTCCACTGGTAGAGGTTCTGCGCACGGAAGGAACGGAGGAAAGTAGAGGATATGCATTCACATTTCAGGTATGTTTGACTGGCGTCCATTTCATCTTTATTTACCGACCATTTTCTACACAACCCGTTAGTGACATCACAAGTGGGAGTGTCCACCGAGACGTGTGATGGACTGTACTGGCAGTGTCCCAGTGGACTCTCCCAGGCTACGTAGTGGATCAGCCTACCAACTGGTCAGCCTACCAACTGGTAGGCTGATCTGTCAACCTACATCCTTTGAAAGGGCCAGTAATCATCATCTTGACTATTCAGCTATCGGCCATTTGCCTTAAGAAAAATGTACAATTTATGATTTTCCTTTCTTTTAATGGACAAGATGGCGGAGTTCTGCAGGAGTTCTGCAGGAGAACAGCGGGTCTAAAAAGGCCACACAGCGTGGTGGAGGCACGCCACTGCCTCACATTTCCCAGGTCGATGATGAAGCAGTCGTCCACGTTGAAGCTGCTCCAATTCAGGTCCTCCTCCGTCACCCTGATGTTGCGCCGGCCCTTCAGGTGCAGCAGGCGCTTTACGTCCGACTTGTTGGTCTCCACCTTTGTGAAGCCAGAGGCCATGCTGCCCTTTTTCTGAGCAGGGAGACCAGAGGAGAGTAGGCCTGAGATGGCAGCACGCCAGACAGTCCGACAACCCACAACCACAAAGAGAGCGAGTGACTCAGAGCCACACACACACACACACACACACACACGGGCGTTCAATGTGGCTTTGAGTATGAGAACATAAGATATTCCTGTATTAATCCCCCTTAGGAGAAATTCACATTAACCAGCAGTACAAGGGGATAGAGGAGTGCGATAAAAAAAAAACCTGACTATAGACAATAAACAATAAATAGATTTACCTAAATTAAGATAAAATTATATGCAAGCTCTTAAAATCAGATCAGATCAGAAAAAATGAAAACCTATATACATACATAGTAGTCCTCATTGAGATGGACAGTGCAATTGGTAACTGAGTCTTACTGAGGTGTAGATATACGCTTTGAGTGGCTATCAGGATTCTGATCTGAATATTATGGACGGCACCTTGTACATGACGCCACGCTTGAAGTAACCCATGAAGAGGTTGGACTCGTTTCCCTGGGTCTCGCGGTGCTGCACAGGGTGGCCACCCAGGTGACTGTCCATCAGCGTGGCCATGATGGCGAGCGCGCCCCGCTCGTCGACTGTACACTCTTTCCCTGTGAAGCGAACGGCTTCATGGTCAGCGCTGCTGTGGGCACCGTGTGCCAGGCGCACAGAGACAGCGAGCAGAAGAGAGCGCCATTTTGGAAACAAACAGACCAGTGAGGGCGCTCCCCCGCTACAGCCCTGTCATGAAAACATCAATCAAGCGCCTGCGGTGGAGCCACGATGGCGGGTGTACGCTGTGGGCTGTGATTGACAGGCACCATAGATTCCCCCGGACCAATCAGAGAGAAGGAGATGGAAGTTAGACCGGAGCGAGCTAAAACCTCGCAGGTGCTCAGTTACCCAGAACAGATATTCTCTGTGCATTTCACTCACACAGAGCCAATGGCAGATGGCTCTTTTGTCATTATAATAATGATAATCTCATAATACCAACAATAATAATAATAATAATAATAATAATAATAATAATAATAATAATAATAATAATAATAATAATAATAATGATAATAATAATATAATGATGATGATGATAATAATAATAATAATATAATGATGATGATGATGATGATGATGATAATAATAATAATAATAATAATAATGATAATAAAAATATAATGATGATGATGATGATAATAATAATAATATAATGATGATGATGATGATAATAATAATAATAATAATAATAATAATAATAATAATAATAGGAAAATTACCACATATTTACAGATAGATAGATAGATAGATAGATAGATAGATAGACAGATAGACAGATAGATAGATAGATAGATAGATAGATAGATAGATAGATAGATAGATAGATAGATAGATAGATAGATACTTGTGTTACTTGTGTTACTTGTGATGTGATACTTGTTATCGACAGTTTTACTCTATAACACATCACATGTCATATTTTGTAAGTTGAAAGCATATCTGTTACCTAACCACATGTGCATGTTGTAAACCAGTTGCTCTATGGTGTGCAGCACAAGGTAGGCGTCCCCGGTGTGGAAAGAACCGTCGGGGCTGACGAGCTTTAGCTTCATCTTCTCCACACGCCACACCTGCAGCCCCGGCTCCTTGCCCGCGTCCTGGAACTCCGCCATCGTGGTTCGGCTCTGGGGATCCAACCACGCACAATTCTCTACACTTTTTTTTTTGGAGGGGGGGGGGGGGGGGTCATAATGGCGATTGCTTTGCAAAATAAAGATGTAAGGATTAGAAAAACTAAATAAATGAGGCTATTTCAACAAGTCTTGTGGCCAAGGTACAAACACAGCGCTGTTACGGGTAACATATGTATTATTGTTGGATTGTAGATTTTTGCATTTTTGACAGTAACTCCCATAAAATCCATAATCCAACCCTCAAACTAATATGTTACGCTCGCAACCGACTGTTGTAGTTTTTTACAAAGCCCAAGAAATCAATCTTAAACATTTGCAATCTCATTTTAGGTGTCCAAAAATTAACAAACATGAATCATTCCTAATTTACCTGGCTCGTAGGCTACGGACAGTTGATGAGATGTTGGACTGGTGGATCGTTCGGAGATCAACGCAATGGTTGCGCGCAGTGAGCGCTGCTTTATATAAGCTCCGTCTACCTAGTGGGCTGTGATGCTGGCGTGCACCTCGCCGCTCCGCCGGCCACGCCCATGCAAAGCACACGCACGCACACACGCACGCACACACACACGCACGCACACACGCACACACACACGCACACACACACACACACACACGCGCGCACAAGCACCGTGTAGTTTTGAATTTATAGAATTAAAAATAAAAATAAAAAGTAGGCCTACTTCTCGATTTTCGAAAACTTTATTTTGACGTGATCGCAAAAATAGTATCCTGCACAGAACGCACTCAAAATGACGGAACTGTTGCACATGAGCCTGCAAAAATGTTGCACAAAGCCTGAGGATTTCCCTCCTTCGGCGGTGGGTTGAGTGGGGAGACTTGAAGACACAAGCATGTCATGTAGAGCAAGACATTAACACTGCCAGGGGTAGGGGTTCTAGACCCACTAGGGCCACCCATGCAATAAATAGATGGACTCTCAGTATTGCAATATACTTTGGATAATTGCAAGTGAATTTCTTTAGAGAAGACCCTCACAAATAAGATGTTTTTAGCACAATCAAAGGATAAAATGCCCCCCAAATGGCAGACACTCTAGTGATGGACTCCTCACAGTTCACGTTCAGGCCTGTAAACAGTATTAAAGCAGTGGCCTTGTTAGTGGCTTCAAGGTTCATCACGCTCATTCGCTAACCATGAAGTTAGTTAACACGCCTTTTCAGCGTCCACGGGTTCGATTCGCAACTGTGGCCGTGCGCCACTGGTCCTCCTCCTCTCCTCGGCCCTCGATGGTGTGATTGAAGATGATACAGACAGATGAACAGTAATCACACGTACGCATGTGGCCGCCCCGGCGCATTCCACGGCGCCGCGCCACGAGACTAAACACGAAGGAGCGCGGCGCGATGAGTCCACACACAGCGGGTTGCGTAACAACTCGGAGCCGGACAGACTTGACGCAGCGCACCGGCCCAAACACGACCCGCTCCGCACAGCGGCTTCATTCGGGGCGTGAGGATGCGGAGGCACCGTCTCTGTCGGCATGTGTCCAGCCCTCCAGACTGAGAAGGGGGCGTTGTTTTTCATTTATTGAAAAAACAACAACAAAAAACAAAAAACAAAACAAGATTCCAATGATTGTTCGCATTTTGCGTAAAAGTCATGGGCGTGGCGGCCCTGGGGGGCATGTGGACAGCGACAACACACACACACACACACACACACACACACACACACACACACACAACCACACACACACACAACCACACACACACACACACACACACACACACACACACACACACACACACACACACACACAACCACACACACACACAACCACACACACACACACACACACACACACACAACCACACACACACACACACACACACACACACACACACACACACACACACACACACACACACACACACACCACACACACACACACAAACACACACACACACACACACACAACCTCGACCACCTTAACAACAATAAAAGTTTGCACCACTGCAGTCAAAGAAAAATACAGCAAGACAAAGTTTTGCCACATCTTTTCTCACGGATGCCAACAGCCTGGTTGTTTACATCGGTTTGATCCATGATCAAGTCATGGCTGTGTGGTGGATCACTGACCCACCACGCTGTCTCCCCGCCACCTGCAGGGACAGCGCTACGGAGGCTCTGCAGTAAACCAACACACACTCCGTGTCCCGCGATGGCCTCAAAAGAACAAGAACAAGATGTCTCGTTTGCTTGATGTTGTCTAATTTTCATACCTGTGTGAACAGGTAAGGAGGACTACGCCCATGTTTCAGAGCAGGACCCAGAAGGACCCAGAAGGTGTGGCGGTGGCCTGGTGTTATGCCGCGTTCTGCATCCCTGCCGAGAATTGCATGCACCTCGCGGGAGCGCGCACAGCTGAAGGGAAACTATCGTAATGATTTTTAACGACTAAGATTGTGTCTGAAATTGACAAGGATTCCCAGATTAATGTCGCGATATTTCTGAAGGCGAACTATTCTGTGTGGCTGTGTTTTAAGCGTACGATTTCAGATAGTTATGCTAAAACAATGTGTTTAAATGTGGACAATTAATGTGGGGTGTCATCCACGCTGTCATGGTCGATCCAATAAAGTAAGCTGGTGCTGAGAAGACCATTTGATTCCTATCATTCTTTGATTTGAAGTCTCACTGAGTGTCAAGGGGTGCATGCTTTATTCGGCAGAACTGATTGCTGCTGCTGAATAATGCATCATCTATTAGGCTATTTATGCCTAAGTCACTAACATTAAATGTATGGAATTCACACTGTTCAGCCAAAACAGCGCAAAATATGAGCTGGTAAAACCATGTGATTCAAAGATCTCCAGGAATGAAGTTACAGGGTGGATGCATTATTTGGCAATAGAGTTTTTACCTGCCGAGAATTGCATCCCCCTGTTTTTCCAGGCTAGAAGAGTAGCACATGTATGAAATTCACACTGTTAAACTAAAACAGCCTAGAATATGAGCTGGTAAAACCATGTGATTCAAAGATCTCCAGGAATAAAGTTACAGGGTGGATGCAGTATTCGGCAGTGCAGTATATGAGCTTAGAGTTTTTACCTGCCGAGAAATGCATCTCCTTTCTCAGGTGGGGATCAGCCTTAAATTCACAGTAACATAAACATAGACCATATATTCTTTCTATGGGAAAGCCCATATAACACACAGTGTTCTGTGCTGTACAGTGTACAGACTTGGAGATTTCTTTATAGTAGGCCTTTACTATGTGCACATACACCTCCAAATGTTCACCAGCTGGGATGATGACACTAATATAAATAAACAAGTACTTAAAACTCAGGTCAGGTTCCTGCCTATATCTGTGACCTGCTTTTACCATACGAGCCTGAACGCTGCCTGAGATCCACTGGCACGGCCTTGCTTGGGGTCCCGAGGTCCCGTCTAATCACAAAAGGTGTTATTAGTTATTATAAAGCAAAACAAAAATGCAGTTCAGTAGATAGTAGCACTCACACTGTATTTGGAATATGAGAACTATACAATATTTGTTAAATAAAAGAACAGCATGACCCAACAGGTCCAGGACAATAAAACATACTGTAAAAAAAAAAAAATAATACACACAAAAGTAAAAAAAATACAATAAAAATTTAGACCCAAGTAAGCAAACAAAATAAAGAATAAATGAATAATAAATAATAATAAAGAATAATAAATAATCAAATGTTAAACTATGTACAATTGTCAAGCCCCCATTGCATAGAACTACAGTAGGTCTTAGGTGCATAGTGGGCAGAGGTAGTCCTCATCCAGGGCTGGACTGTTCACACAGACATGGTGGTACCACCTGCCACAGATGTCACAGCCAATCTGAAAATTTGAAATGCACATTAAAGTTTAATATGAACAACTTTTCATGTATTATTTCAGCTGTGCGCGCTCCCGCGAGGTGCATGCAATTCTCGGCAGGGATGCATAACACTGAGCAGGGAGAGCAGCACGCTGCATCACCCGGAGAGTCGGGGAGCCCAAGTCTCAAGAGCTCCAGACAATGGGTTGAATCTGACATGGTCTGCCATACTTTTTATTTGTGTTGTTTCTGTTAACATTGACCCAATAACTGCAGGGTCTGCTCTGCCAGAAATACCGTGAAAAATTTGGACATTTTAGTGTATCTATCTTTTTTTACCAGAAAATGTGAAAAATTAAATTTTCTCCCGGTCAAAGCAAAATGGACACATACCATACATAAGATTCTGAGCATTTAAAAAAAGTATACACTAAAATAGCCACATTTTTTTCGCAATATTTCCGGCAGAGCAGACCCTCCAATTATTGTTTCTTCGGGTCAAAGTTAACAGAAAAAGATGTCAGGTTCAACACACTTTTGAGACTTTGGCTCCCCGACTAGGAGCCGGGCGGCACGTTTGATTGTCACGAGAAAAAACATCTTTTGGAATCATTCAAAGAAAACCCGAACCAAAAGAGACAACCTGACTACCTTACAATGATGCTAATCGTACAAAGCTAACAAAGGAGATCACTTTGGTGCTTGTAGTTCACTGTAGAGCAGCAGTCCTCCGTCATTTTTGGTATTGCCCTCATTTGACAATTCTGGTCTCTTTGTTATTTTATGGTTATTTCATCTGATGGTTCTCGTGCATTCGGCTCTATTTCAAATGGCTAGCAGTCAAACAAATACATGGGAATCAATAGAAGCTCAAAACACCTTTCGAACGTTTGTCTCTCCTCTCCGTAGCTCAGGGTGTTGTCTCCCCTGGACCAGTAAAGCCAGTTCCAACCCTTTTGGTAAGAGTGTACACCAACCAACTCCACCTAAACTGGACTTGTGCCAGAGGTTTACTGTTTATTGTGCTTAAATGATGCATTGTCCCCATGTCACTCCACCACAGTCACATAGTGCTAGCCCAGTGCACCTGGCCTCATCCTAGCGCATGCACATAGACTAATGTTAGCACAATACACCTGTAGCCCAATGCACCTAGCTTCATGTTAGCCCAATGCACCAAGCTTCATGTTAGCCCAATGCACCAAGCTTCATGTTAGCCCAATGTACCAAGCTTCATGTTTGCCCAATGCACCAAGCCTATTGCTAGCCTATTGGACCTAGCTTCATGCTAGCCCAATGCACCTAGCTCAATCATACAGCCCAATGCTCCTAGCCTCCTACTGGCCCAATGTATCTGATAAAATAACAAACAAGACAACTCCGTTCTCAGAAACAACAAGCTTCGACTTGCTAAAAGTGTGTTGAACGGTTGCCCAACTTGGAATTACAGGTTAGAAACTCGGGTATCATTTCAGGGCTCTGACTTGTCCAACTTGACATCAGATAGATTATTATTATTATTATGGGGTGGCAGTAGCTCAGTGGTTAGTGGTCGTCCACTAACCGTAGGGTTGGCGGTTCGATTCCCTTGATCCCCCTCCTCCTCCACCTGTGCACCTGTCGAACCCCACAAATGTAAAGTCGCTTTGGACAAAAGCGTCTGCTAAATGCTCCTTTACCCTTTATTATTAGAAAAGTGGTTGTTGACGTTTTAACACATAATTATGCAATATGTATGTTGCATAATATATGTTTGTATCATTTGTGTTTTGCTCTGATTACAGCAATATGTGGAATTAAACAGCTATTTTACCAATTATAGTAGCTAGCCAGTGTTTTCCTCCCTTCTTCATACGTTTCCAAAAGAAGCACAAATTGCTGCTGCGTATATTCTTTCAGAATTGAGCCACAATATGCCAAACCTCCTTTGATCCATGTTGCAGCAGAGGGACTCGCGGTTGCAGCCATTGAGCCATAGAGTGGCCCATTGCACCCTTTGACTCACATAAAGGCTAATACTCCTAATCACAGGTCAAACACTCCCCCTGGCTCGTGATTGGCCTTCCTCCAGGCTCTTCCTCCAGGCTCTCTTGTGGGCCAGCGGATCACAGCCATTGTCTCCAGAGAGACCGGGACTCAAGGCCACTAATGTCTAATACCCATAATGTTGTGAACCAATGAAATAAAGCCTGAGACACAGCAACACGGAAACCATAATACCAACATAGAAAAAAAACACATTGGTAGAAGGGCGATATTTTCACTTCCATTTATGGTCCTTCTGACTTCCAGGCATGCAGGGTCAAAACTGTGCCTGTCAAAACAAGAGCGCCTGGCATGATATATTGTGCAACAAACACTGAAACCCTTTGATAAGTGGCTTGAAACATATTACATATTACATAGGTAGTATGTAATATTATATTAGTTGGTAGTAGGTATGTATTGCTATAGAACAAGAAGTCACAAAATGAGAGAACACAAATGCATCTGGAGCATGAGAAACAGGTTGTGTTGAGAACCACCTCCCGAGTGCTCGCCAACTCAAACAGAATGCACCATGACAGTCAAACGCAGCCCTCGGAACACAGATGTTCTTTCTGGATGTGTTCTCCTTTCAGAACCTGTGAAGACATATGCAGGGAATCAACGCGGGGGGCAAGAACACTTTAGAATTACTCTTTTGATCCCGTGAGGGAAATTTGGTCTCTGCATTTAACCCAATCGTGAATTAGTGGAAATACGCACACAGTGATGGTGAGGCACACAGTGAGGTGAAGCACACTAATCCCGAGGCAGTGAGCTGCCAACAGGGGCGCTCGGGGAGCAGTGAGGGGTTAGGTGCCTTGCTCACAGGCACTTCAGCCGTTCGTACTGGTCGGGGTTCGAACCGGCAACCCTCCGGTTACAAGTCCGAAGCCCTAACCAGTACTGTCATGGCGACTAGTACATTCTCCCACAGCCAATGTCTGCAGTCCCACCTGTAGGTCTCCCACAGCCTCCCAACTCCTAAGGACACGTCGTCAGCTCCACGTTCTCCACGTTCCATTGAGTTGTTTCACAATGAAGACAGACGTATGCCAGTTTTAACATCGTCATACCTTCCCCTCAACGAGCTGCAGCTAACAGATAGCCCGTTCATCGATCATTTTAGCAAACAGTAATATTTGTCCGTTCTCCAAAAGCCCGTCTATGGCGATTTGCCTCGGTCCTGCTATTAAATCTCCAGCTGTTTTTCCCCTTTTCCCCCCCAAGGCATCTTTCAAATGCCCACAGTGCCCCCTACAGGACCACACAAACTTGTTCCAGAGTCTCTTCACGTTTTCAGAGATAAGATGAGAGGATGTAATGACCTGAGGGAAAGTTAAGTTAAATATGAGACTGATTAGACTCTTGGGTCTTGGGCTGGGTGAGGCTGCACAGCCGTGGTGCATTGATCAACACACACTGGTTAGACCAGCCATCACCACACCCGTGTCTGCCATGGAAGCACGGCACACCTGCTCTGTGTGTCACATTACTGCAAACTGTGCAATGAACCGGTTTCTACATCTACAGCCCGTGTTGTGGGGTTGGAGGTGCCGCTGAGGTGGAGTGTGGCAGAGAAAGCTGCTTGACTGAAATACAATGTTCAACCACTGGCTTCATATAAACAGGCCTAATTTCATGCCGCCGAACAAACAGTGTGCTTGCAGCTGAAGTTTATTTTGCATTTGGATTTGGATGATTGTAATTCACGGTTTTTGCAGTATGCCTTCATTTCAAGCCAAAAGCAGACCATTGATATTGTATTCGGCATAACCAAGCGACACGTTCAGTGGATTGACAGTTGACGAAACCCATTTTCCGTTGTCACCCCTGTAGCTGGTCAGACGGGTTCATGGATTACAGAACACACTCACTCTGATTCTGATACATTTTCAGTAACTAATGTCGCAGGTCGTTCCCTCCAGAGACACGTGCAGTAACTTCAGACACACGCCTTGAAGGAGCAGAGTTCACGAGTGTGAACTTTGACGTCCTTCACAAAAGCACAGATGTTTCACCTTCTTCTGAAATGTTTCACCTTCTTCTGACAAACACACTTTTTGTCAGTCGCTTTGAATAAAAGCGTCTGCTAAATGCACAAGATGTGAATGTAAATGGACAGATGTTCCGAGGATATTTTCAAACGAGTGTGCATGAAGTGAACGAGTGTGCATGAAGTGAACGAGTGTGATTCCCTCCAGCGATCAGCACAGCATGTGACCGTATGTGAGAGCAGCAGAGCTAAACCAGGAGCAGTCACACTCGTCACCATCATCCAAACCCCCGGGCGAGAGAATCACACATTCAGCTGACTGCCAACTCACCACAGGGTGAGAGAGAGAGAGAGAGAGAGAGAGAGAGAGAGAGAGAGAGAGAGAGAGAGAGAGAGAGAGAGAGAGAGAGAGAGAGGTAGAGAAGGAGAGAGACGAGGAGGAGGGGGAGAAGAGATGGAGAGAACAAGAGAGGTAGAGAGAGGAAGACAGAGAGGATGATAGAGGAAAGAGAGAGAGAGTACTGACACTCATAGCATCACTCACAGCCATACTACTACTCATTGTGTCATTGGCCTACTTGATGTATTTCTACTGATTTTCTCCAACTAAATGTATAGGAACACGAAAATGATCTTTCACAGACCCTTCGTTTGTTACTCATTTAGGTATGTTTATTATTACAGTTAATTTACAATTAACATGTGTCATTAACCCCTTTGCTAGCAGGAGCCAGCCATATCGTCCACAACTGAAATTTCAGCAAATTTAATTATCAACCATCAAAAACACAATTTGCATTTTACACAACATTAACCAGCACTGTGTAGACACACCATTGGGAGACATTACGCAAGAAACCACCGGTAAATAAACTTGGGCTAAACTAAAATCAAACCTAATAAAAAAAAAACATTTATCCAACCTCTTTTATGAAGGTAGAAGTGAAATAAGCAGTTAAACAGGAACCTTTAACAGTCCACCACAAAACACTGAAGAACCGAAGCCCTGGGAACGCAAATCACATCACAGCAGAACGCAGCGTGCGCCTGGGGCCGCGTCACGCTGCTGATATTTATAACCTGCTGGGGAACCACATACAGTACGTCTCATTGTTCTCCGGACGGCGGGGTCCGCGTGGTGCCGGCCGGCGGGGGAACCTCCCTGAGGACCCGTCCTGTCCGACATGAGAACACCGACCGCCGCGCACACACTCACAGCGAGAACCCCCCCCCCCCACCTCCAAAAACAACACAAAATCACAGACCTCGGAGGCCGTGGGCCTCGGCCGCCGGCTTCACCTGAGCCCCGCGAGCCGGCTTCACCTGAGCCCCGCGGCCAGCTTCTCCATGGCCGCCTTGCGCTCCTCGGCCTTCTGCTGGGAGCGCCGCAGCACGTTGCGCAGCTCCTGCAGGTGGTCCAGCGTGCCCACCAGCTCACCCTTCACCGTCTTCATCTCGCTCTCCAGCATCTGCGTGTGGTGCAGAGAGTTGCGGCGGAAGCGCCGGCTGGACCGCACGCGCTCCTCCAGGTCCTCTGGATGAGAGACGCATGAGCGGGGCAGGGGATGAGAGATATTAGATGTGATATTAGATGTGGGGTGAGAGACGTGAGAAAAGACAGGCCATGAGACGAAATGAGTCAACGTGAGCAGAGTTTATATGATAAAAAAATGGGGCAAGATGACTTAAGATGAGATGGAGAGCCAGATGAGTCGACATAAGATAAAAGGGGATGACAGATTACAGATGAGATGGAACCAGATAACCAGATATGAAATGGTATCAGATGAGTTAGAATATGATGAGACAACATGAGAAGACATGAAATGAGGCACCATGATGAGGAAAACATGATGTGAAATGAGATGAGATACATGAGAGGAAATCAAAATGGAGGAAATTGAAAGGGGAGTGAATCGGATGAGATCAGATGACATAAAAAGAGTTGAGATCAGATGAGATCAGAAAGCAGGAAATGACACTAGACTCCTGAGGGAAAATTGGGCTGTCACAGTAAAAGAACACATTGAAATGGTCCGGCAGCGTAAAAGCCCTCACAGAACACATCGGATTAAAAATATTGATGTTAAAATGCTGAAAAATATAGCCAAAGAAGAGGTCAAAGAGCTAAGCAAACCATCCTGTCACAGAACTTCACTAATCCATCCATGCGCTAAACGAACACACTGGTAACACTATAAAGTCTTATAACATTATTAACCAAGTGCAAGACTGGTGAACTCAAGCACACTAACCCCTATAACAGTGGTACAGGTACAGACTATACACTGTAATCCCAGGTTCCCAGGGTGCATGCGTGGAGGTACAGACCCATGTTCTCCTCGTAGTTCTTGGTCTCCGAGCTGCTCTCCGCCTTCTTCTCAAACATGCCCTTGGTCTGCTGCAGCATCTTCTCCATCTTCAGCAGCTGGGCGGCCTTGGTGTCGCTGTCTCGCCTCACCTTCAGCAGCTCCCGCTCGCGCTCCGTCAGCTCCCGCCCGCCACCCTTACCGCTCATCCTCCACGGCTGGACGTGCTGCCCGGCGACGCACACACACACACACACACACACACCTTCTCCCGCGGCCCCCCCGCCGTGAGCACACACACACCTTCTCCCGCGGCCCCCCGCCGTGAGCACACCCACCGCTGGCAGACGGGCGCCGGTCCACAGGCAGGCGCAGCGCCGCTGGCGGAGCCGCAGAAGCAGAGCTCAACGTTTCAGAGGCACATTCGACGGAGAGGGTTTGGATGGACGCCGGCTCAGTGGAGACGTGTGTGTGTTGATGCTAGGCTACGCTCCGTGTCAGACTGGCCTTTTATGTGACCGGGAGACGGGGCTGGGTGCAGGGAACACAGGAAGGCCTCAGTGTGTCCACCAGGAGCCCAGGCGTCATGTGACAGGCCTCACGCTGCCCGGGGGTCAGAACAGTGATTACAGAGGGAGAGAACATCCTGGAAGCAGGGGGGGGGGGGGGGTCTCTGGGTGAAGCTCCACCAGTGTCCCTGTAACATGCACTGTGGTTCTAGTATAATGGGCCTTTCATCTCCAAAATGTAGTTTGAAAATGTTGAGGGGGGGGGGGGGGGGGGGGGAGTGGTGGTGACAAAGAAAGCATTAATAGCGCCACAGACCGGAGATATGCTTTTATATTTGTGTTTTGTGTACTTGTGTAACTAAGGGCGTATTCAGACCAGGAAAGTCCAATAGTTCACTTGCTTTGGTCCGGACCTTTTTTTTTTATTTTGGTGCGGTTCGCTTTCAGACTGTACATTTCAGTAAACGGACCAAAATATGTCAACAAAGCCACGCGCCCTGAAGTCGTTCGGCTATTGGTCAGAATCGACACGCGCAACACAAACTGCTAAGTTCAAAAGTGAATTGTAGTCATTGTAGTGAATTGTAGTTAACATCCCCGCTGTTAGCGCCACCCGTGTCGCTGCGTGCCGGCAGGGTCCCCTCAACTATGTCAACAGGCGAGGCAAGGGGCGTTGTCCCCAGAATACTATCGATGTCATCGTAATAAATGATCTTTTTTTTAGCATCACTGGAACCACCACTTTTCGCAAGGATGTCCCTAATTTTCATGTAAGTCTGGCGGAGTTTTTTTAGTTTTAGCCTGCATTGCTCTGGTGAGCGAACGAATCCCTTTTCCTTCAATTTATATGTGAATAACGCAAAGACGTTGGCGTTTTTGTGCGTGCGCTCCAACATATACGATATGTGGGCGTCTGTCCAAACGTCCATAAAAGCACGGGTCTCCTCTTCGGCCCACGTTTGTCCCCTACTCATTTTCGGTCTATTATTTTATCTATTGTTATTATTTTTTATTTTCGGTCTTTTCGCTTGACAACAGCCGGTCTAGAATAACGACGCTTTTTTCTGTTACCTAGCAACAGACAAACGACGGAAGTTCCTGAGGTACAAAAAAAGCAAAAGTCTGGGATTAGGACCGTTCTGCTTTCACACCTCCAAAAGATCCGCACCAGGGTTCGTTTGATCCGGACCGAGTCCGACCTTTCACATCGGTCTCGGTCCGCTTGTTTGGTCCGGACCAGAGTTCGGTGGTTTGTATTCAGACCATCCCAAAAGGTCCGAACCAAGGAAAATCTGGTCCGTTTGGTCATTTGGTCCGGACCAAACGAGGTAGGTGTGAATACGCCCTAACTAGTCAGCCGAGACCAGGCGTGTCGTTAGACCTGGGCATCCCAGAGACCCGGATCTCTGTACCATCAAAGAAAAAAACGTAATAATGACGACGGACCTTTTTAGACCTTTTTAGGTCTAGCTTGGCTTTAGCCCACCCTATCGTTTCGACGTTGATAGATAGATAGATAGATTTACCACCAGAATACATTTAGGATCTCCAGGTCAGTCCCCCAAAAGTTAGAACCTAGAATCGCGCCTGGCCCAGACGTCTTCTAACCAGCGCCACTTCCCCGGATCATAATTACTACGGCCACTAGATGGCGTCTGTCACTCAAACGTAACTATGGGCCTTCATGGGTTCAAAAAGTCGATTTTCAACGTAGCCGTGGTTTGCAGAAATGTACAAAGCCAACATCTTATTCTGGCACTGCTCTGTGCACTCTATAGTTGTCATGTGATACCAGATCCCACCAGCATGTCCTCATATATGTCTAATGTAATGTTTATGCTTTTACCAATCCAGGCAGACAGACAGACAGACAGACAGACGGACAGGCACAAACAGGTAAGAGCAGACAGACAGATAGACTGGTTGGTAGATATGCACAGATAGATGGACAGGTAAGCTGGCAGGCAGACAGAGAGATGGTCAGGCAGGTAGACCGACAGAAAGACAGACAGACAGACAGATAAACTGTTAAGGATTCAAGGATTCAAGGATTCAAAGGTTTTATTGTCATGTGTGCAGTAAAGAAACACGTTTGTTTCCCTGAACAATGAAATGCTTACTTTGCTGCCCACACTGGATACCATATATAAATAATGTATAAAATCTAAATAGAATAAACTGTACAAATAAAAATAAAAATAAAAATATATAAAATAAAAATAAAGAAAAATAAAATAGAAATATAAAATTTAGAAGATGTGAATGAAATGAAATTGTGAAATGAAATTGTAAATGTGCATTGTGCATCAGCAGCTGTAAACATTGAACATTATTGTGCAAATAAAGTTAGTGCAAGTAACAGGGTAAAGTGTCCAGTGAGGATGTCCATTGGGGGGTGGGGGGGGGGGGGGGGGGGGGAGGGGGGGCCGCTCTGTCCTTAAGGGGGTTCAGCTGTTCAACAGTCTGACGGCCGTGGGGAAGAAGGAGTTCTTAAACCTGGTGGTTCTGCATCTCACACTCCTGAACCTCTGGCCTGAGGGCAGGAGTGTGAAGAGTCCGTGCTGGGGGTGAGTGGGGTCTTTGGTGATGGAGGCAGCTCTCCTGTGGACTCTGCGGTGGTAGATGCTCTGCAGAGAGGGCTGTGGTGTCCTGGTGATCTTAGACGCAGTCTTTACCACTCTTTGCAGGCGTTTGCGGTCCCACACAGTTGAGCTGCCGTACCACACGGTGATGCAGGTGGTCAAGACAGACTCAATGATGCAGCTGTAGAAGTTGCTGAGGAGGATCTTGGGCGCCATCCCAAATGAGGTCGTCACTGATGTGGACCCCTAGGTATTTGAAGTTGCTCACCCTCTCAACCTCAAGACCTCGGATGAACAGTGGCTGATGAGGCCTCTTCTCCTTCCTCATGTCCACAATCATCTCTTTGGTCTTGTCAGTGTTGAGGGTGAGGTTGTTGTTTCCACACCACGTCACCAGACTGTCCACCTCCCTCCTGTAGTCCGCCTCGTCTCCGCCAGTGATGCGTCCAATCACGGCGGTGTCGTCGGCGAACTTAATGATGGTGTTGTCAGGGTAGGAAGCTGACTGTCAGGTGCTGCCCTGATCTAGAGCATGACTAAGAAACACACACATACGCACACACGCACCCCCCCCCCCACACACACACACACACACACACACACACGCACACACACACACACACACACGCACCCCCCCAACACACACACGCACACACACACACACACACAACAACAACCACCTTCACATGCGCACCTGCGTGTGTGCGTGCGTGCGTGCGTGCGTGTGTGCGTATGCGTGCGTGCGTGCGTGCGTGCGTGCGTGCGTGCGTGCGTGCGTGCGTGCGTGTGTGTGTGTGTGTGTGTGTGAGTGTAAAGTGGACAACCTGGATAGAGTGTAGGGATGTCTGGGGACCAGAGGAGCAGGGAAGATGTTTAGGAGGTAGGGGACAAGGTCACACACAGCAGCCATCGCCTGAATGCAGCTCAGACAGCGACACACGATCTCCTCAGAGAGGGCTGGCAATGTGATTTACATAACATCATATTGAAATAGTAAGTTTTCTGCGGGAAATTGTCATGATGAGTTAGACATTATTGATTATATATTGGATTGAAGAATAAGGTTATCTTTTTTTTTAATAGGCCAGGATATATATATATATATACTATTCTCATTGGCTCAAATAAGTTGGGATAAACTCATTGCTAAGAAAATAGACGGGGCAAGTTTATTCAATTTATTTGAAAGGAGTGGAGTGCGTTATGTTCTCCTCGGAAAGAAGAACCAACCCAGAAAATAAAACCGTATTCATATAAAAGCATTTGATTAAAGACCGCCACATATGTTCGTAATACGCCCCGATGAGAGACTGTGGGATCAGGCTGCCCAATAGAAAACTAACTTTACCGCAGTCCCCTCCTCTACAGCGTCGCCTACAGCCCGAAGGGGGCACAGCCTTTACGTGTAGGATGCTCGCATCCATACCAGCAGCGCGCAACGAGACCTGGCGGTTCATATTGAGGATTTCACCAGCGTCTGATATAAGACTATTTCTTAAAAGCTTGCGTGGGCACACAAGTGATGGACCGTAGGTTCTCATCTCCTCGCTAGCTGGTGGGAGATGAGCGGTGTTGGCCATGGCGAGGAGTCTGTTTCTTAGGGGGTGTTTCAGGAAGCCTCTATACGTCCAGGTAAGCCACGGGTACTCCTCATGTCGCTCCTTAGGACGACGGTGAAACATATGAGGATTTCATTGCAATGTGTTGGTGTGTGTGTGTGTGTGTGTGTGTGTGTGTGTCTGTGTTTTATATGTTCACACCTCGCCATGACCGGAAAAACTAGATTTGGAATAAATTAATGTTATGAAATAGTTATTTGATGTTCGTTCCGCGTCGAAAGCCAAACACGGTGACTCGCACGAATGGCATGTTGGGCCATGTTACTAGAGGGGGACCGACTGTTTGATACATGGGATGGACGGCACGGGAGGAGGAGAGGTTTTGCGGCGGCTTGTTGCTGTGGCAACCACATCTTACAGCCGCCACTGTAAAAGTTTCATTGCTGTTTTGGTGAATATTCGAGTAAATTATTCAAAAGTATTATTAAGTAAACTTCTGTCTCTAATGTCGTAACAATTGACGAGGATATCACTTGAATGCATTAGTTGGCCTGTGTCATGTGATTTAGGCCTATATATGTGATAATTACTCGTAGGCTACCGACATTTATTTAGGACTTGTGACATGTGAGGCCATTGAATTCAAATTAGTTTGCAACACGGACTCTCACCGAATGAAACCGTATTGAATTCAAATGAGAGAGTGATAGGCAAGAGATAACTGAGAGATGAGAGAGAGAACGAGAGAGAGAGAGCGAGAGGGAGAGAGAGAGTTTGTTTGGAGACCACAGTGCAGTGAGGGCTTGGTTTCTAGGGCAGCTAGAAACAGCCTTCATCGACTCGCCCGCTGCACTGCCAATTCTGTTCCACTGAATTCTTGCAGCAGATCAGATGAAGGATAAATTAATGCACATGTACATCCAACACTTCTGCATCAAGCTTCCCATAGAATCACATTAGGCTGAGAACACCAAAATGTACACTTAGAAATGTAACCTAATCTATACGTATTCCCTTTGCCTTTGATTAAAATATAATCATAATCATAATCATGAACATATTCATCAGGCAATTTTTATTGCCTCCATGTCTTTTTATAGATGAATTGAGAATTGGTGGGAATGAAAGCAAGATCAAGGAATATATGATACTGTAATATAACTGTTCTATTCTGTTGACTGGCTGCGCTGTATTCTGAGAATCCTAATCAGTTGTATCCTATTATATGGTATGCATGCTGTATCCACCTTTCCCTCGCTATTTCCCTCATTATTCTGTTTGGTATTTGTTGATAGTGTCCGTAGCCCCGGTTACCAGCAGTGGGAGGAGGCTGGCTAGCTGTTCTGTCAGCTGATGATGTCATAAAGGTCGGTTTTTGTAGCTCTTGCAGGGCAGGGTCGTCAGGGTAGAAAAGTTCTGGGTTCCAACCCCAAAATGTCCTGTAGGCATTCTTGGGCAAGATGCACGGAAATAACATGTCTGCCGTTCACTGCATGTGTCGTGTGATCTGAGCTCACTGCTGACCACTGCTGAGATCCAAACTGTCTCACGTTATTATGAAATTATAAAACTATCTTTTAAAAATGTAAATAAAGTGAAATACATATTGAGTCAGAGAGAGACTCAATATGTATTACACCCCCCCCCCCCCCCTTCGTTCAGAGGGGAGGGGGGGAGGGGTGTAAATGCACGTCACAGAAGTGAATCACTGTCTGGTAAGAGAGGAATGAAGAGAAAGAGAGACTGAAATGGAGGTGGGGGCACATAATGTGAGCATCTAGACAGAAAAGGTTGAAGGGGAGAGAGAGAGAGAGTGAGCGAGAGAGAGTTGCTTTCGCAGGCTGCTGTTGGTGTGATAGAGAGTTCTGTGGTGATAGAGAGCCCTAATTTGTTCAATGGCGAAAGCATTCTCTGGTGACAGAGTAATATGGGGCAGCTCTACGGGGATAGAGAGCTCTATGGTGAGTGAGTTATGTGGTGATAGAGAGCTCTATGGTGAGTGAGTTGTGTAGAGCTCTATGGTGGTCGAAAATCCTGCAGTGATGGAGAGCCCTGTGGATGTCGAGAGTTATACGCCGATATAGAGAGCTCTATGTGGGATAGAGAGCTTGTTGTGGATAGAGAGCTCTATGTGGATAAAGAGCTCTATGGGGTTAGAGAGCTCTATGTGGATAAAGAGCTCTATGGGGTTAGAGAGCTCTATGTGGATAGAGAGCTCTATGGGGTTAGAGAGCTCTATGGGGATAGAGAGCTCTATGTGGATAGAGAGCTCTATGGGGATAGAGAGCTCTATGTGGATAAAGAGCTCTATGGGGATAGAGAGCTCTATGGGGATAAACCAGAGAGAGTTGTATTGCCACAGAGACAGTGTCACATGCATAATGAATGAACCGTGTGTTGGCTGCCAAGCACAAGTGTCAATACAGGATTGTGGACTTATTGTCGATCAGCCGTCTCTGTCCCAGCTGTGGAAGCAGGTCAGGTTACAGTCTGACTACACTACTGCACACCTGCACCCAAACCTGCAGGGAGACACATCATCATCATTACACACCACAACAAGTATCATAGGTACTAAGACAAATGCATGCATATTAATATGCAGTGCATGCACATGCAACGCATGCACATTAATATGCAGATCAATAAAAACAACTGTCTCTGTTCCCGCCGGATGGCTGTGATCCATCATTCATACTTTGTGAGTGTGAATATTAATATGAATTCATATCATAGTCCCTTAGACCAGCAGTCTGTAACACCACCAATTCCACCGAACAGGGATAAGATAGGAGTCACATGACCATTTCAGTATTTACCCACTTTCCCCCGATCATCGATGGTAATTATCTAGGCTGGAAACCGGTCCATGCAGATTTTATCGAGAACAAAATTATTTTGATGTAAGAAAGTAATTTTTTGGACCAAGACTATATTTTGTCTAGTACTTATATTACAGATGAAAGTATAGTTTCTCAGGCAAATTATGAGGCAATTTACCCCTGCTAATTCCAAACCACTATGATGATACAGCTAACTAAACAATGGCTGACGGGGTGGGGTGGGTTGTAACACATATTTACCAAGTGTTACAACCATCCCCTTACATACTGTAACGTCCAACGACAACTAAGAACACTTTCTTGATTTTAAGTAACAGAATGCTGAGGCAGTGGAAAAGGAGTCACAGAGGTGTGCCTGCAGATGTTTTTTAAAAAGCGTCTGATGAGGTCACAAAGAAGGGCAAGTCTCTGCAGAAGCTGAGAGACCAGGGGTCCAGTGATCTTCCCAGTGTAGGTAACAGGAGCAGCCACAAAGTTTTCTCTGAGGTGCAGAAGTAGATGTTAGCTGATTATTTGAGTCAGGCAGCAGACTTGTATTATGGACCACGTGAGGTAAGCATATAACAGGTTAGTTACACACACTTCTGAGTCAAACAGAAAGTGGATTTGAGTTATGGTCAGTCACAGACAGAGAGACATTGTTCTTTTATTTCAATAAAGCGCATCAAATGGTGTGGCCTCCGTTTTTGCTTATTTTGTCTAACTGTTACAACCTACCCCAGTATGTGTTACAACCCACCCCGGTAGTGGGGTAGGTTTTAACAAAGGAACAACATGTATTTGACATCACCTCATGAGGTCTGTGATATTCTTGCAGAGGTTTGAATTGGTGCCAGTTGTAGTAAACAAATGTGGGTACTTTGTATTAAAGTTTGAGAGCTTTAGCTCAAAAATTAAATGAGTTACAAGTGCTGAAGCAAGAAGTGTTACAACCATACCCGGTCTCCCCCCACTGATGCATTGAATACATACTGAATATGTATTACATGAAAAAAGCGCTGCAAGACTTGACCAACTCACCCAGCATCCTTAAAGTGTAAGTCCGGCGTAAATGGACCCCATAGTCTTTTTCGCCATGAAAACACATCAAATAAGCCATCGAGACAATTTTTTTCAGTGATCACCCATGCATCGAGAAAGCCTCGAAAGACGCTGACAGCCCCATAGCACTAACACTGATTAGATTGGGGGCAACGCACCTAACGCATCCACAACGGCATATTTTAACCACTAATATTGCTCAAAATAGCACCAAACCTCTTCAGTAGCATGATAAGGGTCCTTACACATAAAATGAAGTACCAACAACGTAGATAGCGAACTCGGAGTTTATTAAAAAATACTATTTTGAAAGACTTACTCACTGCCCAACTTTCAGGTACTCTCGTAGTATAGTCCGTACAAGTCGATTATCAAATGCAATGCAACAGGAGATGATTTGTTCCAGCAAAACACGTAAATGTTGTGGTTTGTTGCAGTTTTATGAAATATTAGTTAATAATAGATGGTAAAAGGTTTGGAATCGTTTGTAAAAAACTTTGATAAAGTCCCAGACAGCAGCTTTCTCTGCAGCACCGAAATGCCACACAAGACCTCAGGGGGTGTGGCCGTCTATTGACGGAAGGGGCTACCTGTAGCCCCTTCGGTGCTGCAGAGAAAGCTGCTGTCTGGGACTTTGGGTGCATCAAGGGGCGGTAACCCTCGAGCACCGTGGTGGACAGCGGTGGTCAGGGAAGCCGTCCGACTGAAGAAGGAGTCCTTCCGGGATATGTTATCCCGGGGGACTCCGGAGGCAGTTGCAGTGTACCGAAGTGCCCGGAGGGCGGCGGCCTCTGCTGTGGCAGAGGCAAAGCAGCGGGTGTGGGAGGAGTTCGGAGAAGCCATGGAGAAGGACTTTCGGTCGGCGCCAAAGTGCTTCTGGCGTACTGTCCGACACCTCAGGAGGGGGAAACGGGGAACCATCCAAGCTGTTTACAGCAAGGATGGAACGCTGTTGACCTCAACTGAGGAGGTAATCGGGCGGTGGAAGGAGCATTTTGAGGAACTCCTGAACCCCGACTAACGCGCCCTCTTTGGTAGAGGCAGAGCTGGAAGCTGATGGGGGATCGTCGTCAATTTCCCTGGTGGAAGTCACTGAGGTAGTCAAACAACTCCGAAGTGGCGAAGCCCCGGGGGTTGATGAGATCCGTCCAGAAATGTTGAAGGCTTTGGGTGTGGAGGGCCTGTCGTGGATGACACGTCTCTTCAACATCGCATGGAGGTCGGGAACAGTGCCGAGGGAGTGGCAGACGGGGGTGGTGGTCCCCCTGTTCAAAAAGTGGGACCAGAGAGTGCGTGCCAATTACAGGGGCATCACACTTCTCAGCCTCCCTGGTAAAGTCTACTCCAAGGTGCTGGAAAGGAGGGTTCGGCCGATAGTCGAACCTCAGATTGAGGAGGAACAATGCGGATTCCGTTCTGGTCGTGGAACAACGGACCAGCTCTTCACTCTCGCAAGGATCCTGGAGGGGGCCTGGGAGTATGCCCATCCGGTCTACATGTGTTTTGTAGATCTGGAGAAGGCGTATGACCGGGTTCCCCGGGAGATATTGTGGGAGGTGCTGCTTGAGTATGGAGTGAGGCGGGCACTTTTCAGGGCCATCCAATCTCTGTACACCCAAAGCGAGAGCTGTGTCCGGGTTCTCGGCAGTAAGTCGGACTCATTTCCGGTGGGGGTTGGCCTCCGCCAGGGCTGCGTTTTGTCACCCTTCCTGTTTGTGGTCTTCATGGACAGGATATCGAGGCGTAGTCGGGGGGAGGAGAGGTTGCAGGTCGGTGGGCTAGGGATCTCATCGCTGCTTTTTGCAGATGATGTGGTCCTGATGGCATCATCGGCCTGTGACCTTCAGCACTCACTGGATTGGTTCGCAGCCGAGTGTGAAGCGGTTGGAATGAGGATCAGCACCTCTAAATCTGAGGCCATGGCTCTCAGCAGGAAACCGGTGGATTGCCTACTCCGGGTAGGGAATGAGTCCTTACCCCAAGTGAAGGAGTTCAAGTACCTCGGGGTCTTGTTCACGAGTGAGGGGAGGATGGAGCAGGAGATGGGCCGGAGAATCGGAGCAGCGGGGGCGGTTTTGCATTCGCTCTACCGCACCGTTGTGACGAAGAGGGAACTGAGCCAGAAGGCGAAGCTCTCAATCTTCCGGTCTATATTTGTTCCTACTCTCACCTATGGTCATGAAGGTTGGATCATGACCGAAAGAACGAGATCGCGGGTACAAGCGGCCGAAATGGGTTTTCTCAGGAGGGTGGCTGGCGTCTCCCTTAGAGATAGGGTGAGGAGCTCAGTCATCCGGGAGAGACTCGGAGTAGAGCCGCTGCTCCTTTGCGTGGAAAGGAGCCAGTTGAGGTGGTTCGGGCATCTGATAAGGATGCCCCCGGGCGCCTCCCTATGGAGGTGTTCCGGGCACAACCAGCTGGGGGGAGACCACGGGGAAGACACAGGACGAGGTGGAGAGATTATATCTCCACACTGGCCTGGAAACGCCTCGGGATCCCCCAGTCAGAGCTGGCTGATGTGGCCCGGGAAAGGGAAGTGTGGGGTCCCTTGCTCGAGCTGTTGCCCCCGTGACCCGACCCCGGATAAGCGGTAGAAGATGAGTGAGTGAGTGAGCTACAGGTAGCGTTAGGTCACTATAGGGTCAGTGGGTCGCGTTAGTGTCCAAGGGAAGGCAAGATTGAACATTCACACACAGGAACTGAAATTGCTGAGTCTACAGATTTCAATCAGACCGATGATGACTTCTATGATTTTTTCCATGGAATTATAAATGCCAAGACTTTCCTTATTGAACTGAACTCCAGTGCATTCGGTAATCGACTTGTATGGACTACCTGTCAACATGGACCTACTGGTAAGGCACAGACTTGTACAACAGTATTTTTTAATGAAGTCCGGGTTCGCTAACTATGTTGTTGGTGCTTCATTTTATGTGTAAGGACCCTTATCATGCTACTGAAGAGGTTTGGTGCTATTTTGAGCAATATTAGTGGTTAAAATATGCCGTTGTGGATGCGTTAGGCGCGTTGCCCCAATCTAATCAGTGTTATCGCTATGGGGCTGTTAGCGTCTTTCGAGGCTTTCTCGATGCATGGGTGACTGAAAAAAATTGTCACTGAAAAAAATTGTCTCGATGGCTTATTTGATGTGTTTTCATGGCGGAAAAGACTATGGGGTCCATTTACGCCGGACTTACACTTTAACTAGTTACTCAAAGGTTAAAAAAAAAGAAAAAAGTGTGTACGGGGTGAACAGGGGTATCCAAGAGTTGAGGGTCGTCCGCGCGCGCGTGCGTGCGTGTGCGTGTGTGTGTGTGTGGATGGTAAAGTGCATGGTATCCCCCGCACCCTCCCTCCAGTCCCTCTCCTAGTGAATACCTGAACAGCCCTGATCGATCTGACCTCATTAGCTGTGTGTGTGGTGTATGTTTGTTTGGGTGTGTTCGGATGCATGCATGCATGTGCGTACGCGTGTGTGTATGTGTGTGTGCGTCAAGCCCACTCCTCCCCCCCACGGGAACTGTATGGACCGACAGATGAAAAATAAAACAAGACTCTGCATCGATCGGACCGCCAGCCCTACTTGTTCTGGGGACGTGGAAATGTTTCTGGGTTTGAGTGCATTTCGCCTACGGAAGATAAAAGATCGATACGCGGTGGAGACGAGGCGTATGATTTTGCAGCCGCAGCCGTAATATCTTCTTCTGGTGGCTCGTATGGTCAGGTTGGTAAATAAATGCGTCTGAGGGAGTTGCCCCTGAGTAGATGCGCGCGATGTGGTTTAGTCTCATTGGCACGACTAATAGGACTGAACTCCTAAGCACCGATCAAAACTTTTTATACACGCAAGCCTGTATTCAACCCTGCCGCATCTGTTTATACATTTTTCATTCCCCCCAAAGTTCCTCTTTTTCCCTGTCCTGGCAGAAGGGTTTCACGGTGAGGCCTGAGGATGGAAGTCGAGACCTCAGAGCCTCTGCATTATGAATCTGCACCTGTCTCTCTGATGTGTACCACATCAGGGAGAGCTCAGCACACATCAGAAGGGCAGACGTTGAGCGCGTCGTATCTCCTCGAGGTTTCCCTCACACGGCGGGGGGGTGGCGTTGACGTGGTCATGTGATGTGGTCACATGACTCCCGGGGGACTCCAGAGTGTGATTACCGGAGTGTACACAAACACACACACACACACACACACACACACACTCTGTTGGCTGGTCGATCAGATGAGAGGAAACGGGGCTCATTAGTGTTCAGACAGGATGAAGATGACAGAGAGACCACAGCAGTGGAGGCAGAGTGGGTCGTAGTTAGCGGACACGAGCGTCGAGGGTTTGAACCGGAGCCAGAGAGAGAGAGGGAGAGGGAGAGAGACAGAGAGAGAGAGAGAGAGAGCATTAGCCAGAACCACCACCACTTATGCTAGTATTGTAGTATTCTTACAATACTAGCACTATACACCAGAACCACCAGAGAGAGAGAGAGAGAGAGAGAGAGAGAGAGAGAGAGAGAGAGGGAGCATTAGCCAGAACCACCAGAGAGAGAGAGAGAGAGAGAGCATTAGCCAGAACCACCACCACTCATGCTAGTATTGTAGTATTCTTACAATACTAGCACTATACACCAGAACCACCAGAGAGAGAGGAGATGGAGAGAGAGAGAGAGAGGAGATGGAGAGAGAGAGACAGGAGATGGAGAGAGAGAGAGAGGGGAGATGGAGAGAGAGAGGAGATGGAGATGGAGAGGACATGAGGGAGGCCATCACTGTCAACTCAGAAGCGCAGGCGTCATTACCACATGGAGAAGTGCTCTCCCTCAACACGGTGCTCACTGATGTCCGTCTGGAGAGCCATCTAACATTTAGAGTGTTTGTGGGAAATGTTGACTTTATTATTATTTTTAATAACCACAAATTCTCCAACACATAATAACAAATCCAGTAAAAATCTGGGTTGATTTGATCTGGGTTTTGAATCTGAATATCGTGGTGAATGTTAAGTGAAAGTCTCCTATAATAAACAAATATTGTTATTGGACCTGAGTCAGGTGGTGAATGGACTCGTGTCGTCAACAGAAAGTGACACTCAGCTCGAGAATCATCCACTTCTTGGTGACTTACTCGGAAAGAGGAATAAAAAAACTGAAGCAGACGTAACCAGAGCTGACTTTACCACAGGATCTGACTCACTTGGTCTCTTTTTATGACACGATGCTGTTATATAGAAAGCTATTGTATAGTCTACTCACTATACACATCTAGTGTAAGTCAGTGACTGATGTAAGCCATCATCACAGATGTCTCCATATATTTATCTTATGTCTCAAGGTAATTAAAAGGCTGCCTCTCAGTATGTCTCCATTAAAATCGTGTGCACACACAGCTCTCTGTAGACAGCAGGTTTATGTGAAGCACTTGCCCAGAGCAACGCATGCATTATTCACTCACTCACTCAGTCACACACACACACACACACACACACACACAGACACAGTGGAGACAATACATGTTATACTGGCCTAAAACCTTTCAAGTAACTCATTCAAAACACATCAAGATCAGACTACAACGAGATAGTGTATCAGCTAGGAGGACAATGTTGGAAGTCATCATATGGGATCCTACAGCAAGACGTCCTAACATCTGGACGTGGCACAACTCTGGGGGGGGGGGGAAAAAAAAGAAGCTATTTTGATATGTTCTTTGGAAACTAATGCAATAAAAGATCCCAACGTTGGGTTCTCCAGCAGAACACCAGACCTGCTGGCCTCTCCAGGGACCGAAGCTAACGTCTCCCCACCCCCCCCCCCCCCCCTCCCCCCCCACCCCGCTAGGTTCGCTCCTCCTACCTGCGTATCAAGTACCTGTTCCTCTCCTGGCTGGCGGTCTTCGTGGGCAGCTGGCTGCTGTACGTGGAGTACTCCTCCTATACAGAGCTGTGTCGCGGACAGGAGTGCAAGGTCTCCCTGGTGAGTGATCTCCACGCGGTGCAGGCACAGCCGACACAACTTATGAGACGTGCTCAACTCTTAACTACAATGTTGAAGCCCTGAAGCCCTGACTCAGTACTAAACACAACAGGCCCATTTGTTATCGACTCAAAGGTATTTGACCACCAATCAGACACTACAGCGGTAATTCTGCCCTCCCTGCACTCTGCTTACTGTTATAAAGTGCAGTACTATTGACGTTACTTTTGCTTTTAGTGCGACAAATATAGCAAAGGAGTGATTGATGGCACGGCCTGCAGCAGCCTGTGTGAGAAGGAGACACTGTATTTGGGGAAGTGCCTCTCAGCCAAGCCCAACAGCCAGGTAAGATCCTACAGTCATGTCTGGCTTTGAAACGCATTTATACACCAGATTTGATGAGTGATCTGGTGTTGGTTGTGCTGTGTAGGGGTTATTGCCGTTTTATAGTGCAGTATCCCTGTATGTGCTTGATGTTTTATCAGTTTGCGTGTTTGCAAGTTGTTTTAACGGACAGGCATTCACACTGATATCCAAATGTATAGTGAATCATGACACCTGAATCATGACATGCATCTACCGCCTCACACTGCCCTAGCAGCTATGGTCTGGTATACTCTGTACTCCAGGTGTACTCTGTACTCCAGGTGTACTCTGGGACATGGGGCGACCTGGAGGGGGTCATCAGGTTTCAGATGGAGACGTCTTCTCGCTACTCACTGGGTCTGGAGGTGGAGGCCCGCAGGGAGCCAGGGGCCTTCAGCCAGCCCATCAGAGGCACCTCCGTGGAGAGCTTCAAAGAGATGGTCGCCAGCCACCTGAAGGTCAGTGTGGAAACAGCAACGGCTTTCAGAGCACAAAGCAACCCCTTCAGCCAGAACTACACCGCAACCCAATGCAAAGGTCACGCAACTCCCTAGCTGGCTCCGGTAGTGCAGGGCGATGTAGGAGACGAATGAGAGCCAATGAGAGAGACTGGTTGCACGGCCCGTGCTTCAGCAGAAATGGTGACGTCACACTGGTCGGTGTTCAGTGTTTAGCCTCTTAAACGTTTGTCAGTTAGCGGAGCCAGAAACGCCGCACTTCACAGAGTGCCAACGCACTGCATGTCACTGCACAGCCCACGTTTCCAAGAGGCTGAGGCCGACTCCTCTCTCTGCAGGTGAAACTCGGGGACCAGGCCAACCTCGCCGCGCTGGCCGACATGCTGCTCTCCGTCGCCGACGGCAACAAGGACGGCCACGTCACGCTGCCGGAGGCGCGCTCCATGTGGGCGCTGCTTCAGCTCAACCACTTCCTGCTGGCGGCGGTGCTGCAGGAGCGGGAGCACGCGCCCCGGCTGCTTGGCTTCTGTGGGGACCTGTACGTGACGGAGAAGGTGCCCCACGCCCCGCTGTACGGCCTGCGGCTGCCCTGGCTGCTGGAGCCCTGGGTGCCGGCCGGGCTGCGGCGCCGCATGGACCAGTGGTTCACCCCCTCGTGGCCCCGCCGGGCCAAGATCTCCATGGGCCTCCTGGAGCTGGTGGAGGACCTCTTCCATGGCACCTTCGGCAGCTTCCTGATGTGTGACGTGAGCGCCGCCAGCTTCGGCTACAACGACCGCCACGAGCTGCGGGTGACGGACGCGCGCCACATCGTCCCCGAGCTCGCCTTCCGGGAGGGCATGCGGGAGCGGCGCTGCGACTCGGACCGCGACTGCCGCTACGGCGTGGACTGCCACGCCGCCTGCGACCGGGCCCGGGGCCGCTGCACGCCGGGCGTCACGCGGCCCAACCTGGCCAAGGCGTGCGAGGTGCTGAAGGACTACGTTCTGCGGGGGGCGCCGGCCGATCTGCGCGAGGAGCTGGAGAAGCAGCTGTACGCCTGCATGGCGCTGCGGGGCGCTGCAGGGCTGCTGGAGATCGAGCACTCGCTGATCCTCAACAACCTCAAGACTTTGCTGTGGAAGAAGATCTCGCACACCAACGACTCCAAGTGAAGCCCGCGCTGCCGGACGTGTCGAGGCGACGTGGCGAACGCTGGCGGGGCTGCAAAGCAGCGGTGTGCACATGGGACATGTTTTAAACAAGTGCATTGAATGTAGACTTATGGGGACCCATTCGCCGTGCATTCGAGCGGAAGAGACATGAAAGGGAAGGATGCAGACTACTTATTAAGATGCTAATGTTTTCAGCTTTTATCAATGCCGCTGATGTAATCTTGAGATGAGGATGTTTTTTTTCCTAGAATGCCATTAAATGTGTAAAATTATATTTAATGAAGACATCGCACCGATTCAGCACGGCGGCAACTCTTTCACAGCATATTGATGTTTCACGGTCTGGTCAGCGGTGCTCCGTGAGCCATGAAGACCAACAGCGCCCCCAAGTGTCGAGTTATGGAACACCACCCTGAGTGATGATGCAAGTATATCCAATGATAAACTAAAAGATTCAGGGTGTGTTCAGAAATTCCCATCGTTTACAATAACCACAAAGACACGCTGCTCTTTTTTGGTAGATTTATTAGAACAAATGTCTCCATTACAACAGACACGGCCGGGTTTATTCGTCTTCCTGTGCCTGAGCCCGGAGGAAGCTGGCCTTCTTCTGGGCCACGCGGTCTTTCCTCTGGGCAAGAGACAGCTTTGCGCGGTTCCACCTGGCAGACATTGGAACCACAAGAGAACCAGGTTACACACAGGTGTAGAACCAAGATGTTCCCCAACCTCGGGTTCGGTTCCTCCTTCTATGACTCATGTTCCCTGCTGTAACGCCTGTACCACGGCTTGCTGTCCAGAATCTCTGAAACGCTGGCAGCTGCTCATAAAACATGCACCTGACTGTAGAACTGGGCCCTTTAACAGCCTCTGTTACTGCATGGCTAACGAAGCCTGGGAAGCACACGGAGCTGCAAGCTCTGCAAGTTTTATCTGCTCTGACAAACACCTTGCCCACTCAGACTGAGCAGACATGGCCCAGGAAAGAAATGTACACTGTATATCACAAGGGTTTACCCAAAATAGGTCACGTTTGACACGTGGAATCAGCCGTTGTGACTGCAGTAAACCAGAAGGGACGGTATATTTCCGCTAAAAGAATAACTGCACTGAAAGCTTTTGTTGCCGTACATCCCGAGTCTAATTTCAGCACAGCACTAAGTCACAGGTTTGGTTGCTCCGAGTGGTTTTAGGTCCAATTTCAGAGCAGCTTTGTGGTCTGGGCCGGTGGACGACGCCCCAAGGAAATCAGAAGAGCCTCCAGCTCATTACACATCGGTTCTGATTGACGGGGAATGGTTCTCACCTCTTCTTCTTGACCTCTCTTGCTGGTTTCTTTTCATGGACAGGGTTCTCGCGAATCGAAGCATGGGCCTTTTTGTACATCTCTTCAATCTACAGATTAACACAAGAGGAACATCTCAGAGGAACATCTCAGGTAATCCCAACTCAGCCATGATCAGAGACGGGTGGACCACCGGCAAAATGCCACTGGTCTTATAAACAGCAAGTCATTGTGGAATAAGGTCAGTTTTCTTAAACAGGTCCTAAGTTGCGTTGTGGTGATGAGCCACGAGACACTGACTCACACCATCATACACCAAGTCAGCCAATCTCTTCTCACCAAGCAACACAGCACAAGTCACGCATGAACTCCAGGCGTACAAACACAGATGGGAAAGCAGCCCAGCTGGACCAGCCACAGTGGGAGGGTCTGGTCACTGATTGGGCAGCTCTGCAGTTACTCTGGCAACACACTGTCCCCCCTTAGTGACTACAGACCAATCAGAAAGGGTCTACTGGTGTGCCACTATATAGCTGGAAACGCATTACCCCACTAGACTACTTCAGGCTCGCAAAAGCATTCACCTCAATAAAGATGATAAGGACGTTTACTCCAAAAGCGCAACAGTGAACCTTACATTTAGATGCGACAAGTCATAACAAGGGTTGCATCTTTGAACAAATAACATAACATCTGGTCCTGTGAAGCCACTACAGTAACAAGTAGAAGAGGTTTGGCATGTTCAGTTGAGAACAGGACGTGGCACGGGACAGCAATGCATTATGGGAACTACAGAGCTACGGGCGCAACCGAGATTATACATGCACACACGCAGCCTGACTAGACTTGTACGCAATAACCGCAGCATCCAACGCACGGCCCCGGTAAACACGCTGTCGGACACCGAGCCTTGCTCGGCGGCCTCGATGTCTACGCTACACGGCAGGGGGCGAGCCGGCCGCCATCTTGAGTGGCGAGCCGCCGGCCGGACGGGACGGCATCCCTACCATGTCGGGGCTGACGCCGTTCTTGATGAAGCGGGAGAACTGCTTCTTGTAGGCGTCCTCGTCCTCCTCCATCAGGTAGCTCATGTACTCCGACACGTTGATGCCCAGGATGTGTTTGCGGTGGACGTCCGCGTTGAACTCCTTGCTCTCCACGTCGTAGCCGGGGAAGCGCTTGGTGCTGCCGGGGAGAGAGAGTGAGAGAGAGTGAGAGAGAGAGGGGCACCGTGGTCAGTGTCACCACGGGGGGGCAGGACCACAGAACGATACGAGGGGGGCGGGAGCACAGGGCGACACGGGGGGGGGGGGCGGGACCACAGGGCGATACGAGGGGGGCGGGACCACAGGGCGATACGAGGGGGGCGGGACCACAGGGCGATACGAAGGGGGCGGGACCACAGGGCGACACGGGGGGGGCGGGACCACAGGGCGACACGAGGGGGGCGGGACCACAGGGCGACTCGAGGGGGGCGGGACCACAGGGCGACACGGGGACCACGCCGAGACCAGTCAGGGCTGTCAGCCGCTTGACACTAGCGGTTGGCCACGCCTCCTGCTCTAGTCGGACGACCAGCAGTACAGGTACCTCCCATCGAGCGGGGAAAGGCCGTTTGAGGACAACAGTTCTGTGGCAAACGGGTCTTTTATGCATTCCGTTTACACAGACGCATCCTGTGGTCACGTTAAGACATTCAGTGCTACACTGCGGCAAAACATGTGTCATGTTCAAAACTTCATAGCCTGCATTAGAAGTCGAGAGAATCTAGCCATTTAATCTCCCCACGGAGTACATCAAAGGCAACGATGCTCCAAAACCCAAAGCCATCTTAAATCCCAAGCTGATGACTCACTGCCGTTTATATATGCAGCATTGGCGCAAACAAAGCGACCGTGCCGCGGCCTACTGGTTAGGGCTTCGGACTTGTAACCGGAGGGATGCGGGTTCGAACTCCGACCAGTACGAACGGCTGAAGTGCCCTTGAGCAAGGCACCTAACCCCTCACTGCATCGGGTTTAAGTGTGTGCTTCACCTCACTGTGTTCTGAGTGTTTCACTAATTCACGATTAGGTTAAATGCAGAGACAAAATTTCCCTTACGGGATCAAAAGAGTAATTCTTCTAATTCTTCTTCTAAGAAATACGCAATTCCACTTTCACTGCAGGTAGCGAACATCTCAGAGTACCCAGCTCACCTGTGAGGGATGGAGAGGCCGCCGTCCACAGCCCCCTTCAGGGCACCAAACACCTTGTTCCCGGTGGTGGTGCGCGCCAGGCCGGCGTCCAGGTAGCAGGTGAAGGCGCCGGGCTGGCCGTCCACGCTCTCCACGTTGAACTCGTCCCCGGTGACCTCCACCTGGCCCTCGTACACCTTGTCCAGGCCGAACTTGTTGAGCAGCTGGAGGGAAGCAGACAGGCGTGCGTCAGCCCACAGGGAAGACCACGCCGCGCCTGTGGCGTTCATTGATCCAGACGCCGATGATCGATAACGCAGTCGGGCGACCGTAAAGTAAAGTACTTCCACCGTCGCACTCCTAATGCCTCCCATCTTCATCAAGGCCCCAATATAGTGCTATATTCAAGGATACATCTTATTTTAGCTTCTTTTTACTTCCCTCTGAAAAGGAGTTGCCTTTTAACGGGCGCTTGTGCCTTCAGGGCAGAGAAGACGGACAGAAGTGTGGCAGGAGAGAGGGGGCCGGACAGCCGAGACTCAAAGCTGGGTCACTGCAGTGTTCACACTAGATATAGTGTCAGGTCAACCCAGTACCCGTTTCGGTCCGCAAACCACCCTCTCTCCACGCACACTTTGACCCGAACCGCGACGGGCCATGACAGAACCCTGCGGTTCAGTCTGGGGTGCGGGACTCACCCTGCGAGCCACCAGCAGCCCCGTGCAGTAGGCGGCCGCGTAGTTGGTCAGGCCGACGGAGATGCCGTACTTGGGCAGCTCATGGGAGTAGGCCGCGCACACGATCATGTCACCCTCGATTTTGGCATAGGCGATCTGGAAGAACCAAAGAGAACCATCAGAGGTTGGGTCTGCAGAGTGTGAGGGAGTTATGGAATGGCTGGACCTGAACACACCTGGCATACGATGTCCCTGTTGGAGAAGCGGACAATCATCCTGTACTTGGGTGTATTGTACTTGTTCTTGTCCTGGATGACCAAGCGCTTGCGGGCGAAGAAGTCAGTTTTTCCCTCTGGCAGAGGAACAAACAGTTAAAGACGGAGCATGACATGTCAAGGGCCAATTTGTCAAGACTTGGAACGTTAAATGATAAGACCCCTGCGGAGGGTTCACGTACCTCTCCTCCTCCTGAACTTGACCTGGTACCTCTTAAAGTAGGCCTTATTCTTCACCACTTTAACAAAACCCTAAGATACGAACAGAGTCAGCGAACACGTAAACATGGTCTACTAACTGGCAGAGTGGTGGTCTTGCTACTGGGCTGTCATGCAGCTGGCTAACGCTGGGCTAGCCATTAGCGATCATTGGACTCAGTTAGCATAATAGCCATGATACTTTTACATGAATTACATGAATGAAATTATCGCTCAGTCGTTGACGCCTGAGGTTCCATGCGTAAATTGCATAGCAATCCAAAAACGATTGTTGCCAGATTACCGGACATGATAGACGCTGGGTGACTGCACGTTAGGCCACGTTTAACCCTAGCCCGGTGAGCCTTAGCAGGGGTAGAATCAAACTTCATCCTAACTTCAGAAACCGATTTTTGAACATCTGCCTCGACAAATCACAGATCCGTGTTCTAACACATTGATGCGGCTACATATTGGGAGTGATTACAAACCATTATTGCAGTCTTTCTGTCTCCTTATACAGGAGCCCGGAGCCAAAGACTGGGGTTTGGACTCCGCTGCACTGGAAAAAGGAAGAGGGATTTGCGCATGCGCCCTAAGTATTGTGGCACAGGATGAACTGCAACGACCCCGTGCTGTACTGGATTTAAAACTCTGCCCCCTATTGCGTCGGGGTTCTCTTTTTTGGATTCAATGAGTAAATATTGACGTTGGTGAGTTTAATAGGTAACCCATTCATGAAAAATAAAATGTTGAATTAATGCTTTAGGTTGGTATGAAATCAATGCAATTATGTTTTCATGTAAGGTCTTGGAAAGAGAAATTCACTCCATTTCTTAAGAAGCCTTCTATTCATTTGTTTTATTTTGCTGACATTATTTATAGCACATACACAATCCTGTGTGCCATGGAAAATAACACATGCTATTACATATATTATATATACGTATATATATGCACACATCATGTCGTGCTGCTATGTGTACTATTTCAGTTAATGTACTATCTATTCTTGTGCTTGAGAATACAAAGCCAGCCAAAGCAACAATGACTATGACATCATGTTTGACATGCATTGTTACCGGGTGATACCAAAACCACACTCCGGTCGTCGCCATGGCGTTGGCAGGGCCGACCCATTAGGCCCGTGGCTGGCAGGGAGGGGTGTCACCTGCGTCAGTCCTCCTCACGGTCAAACCAGAAAAGTGGGTTTGATTGCATCTGGTTGTGGGGATGAAGCTTGTGTGTGTGCGCTCAGAGGTTTGGGTGATGTGTTGGTCTTGTGGATACACACGGGATGTGTTCAGGTGATCAGTGATGAGGGGACACACACCTGTCGTTATAATGTTTGGAGCCCTACAGAGATGACCATCGGACTGTTGTGAACGGCAGGATTGCAAAGATAGGATTTCTACATTCTACATTCTTCTGTCGGTCATCCTCCCGCAAAGGAAGAATGATTTCCCTTTAGAAAACACATGCATGTGTTTGTGTGTTGAGGGTGCTTGGGACAGGACTACTCCACATCTATCTGGTTGTTCCACCGTCTGCCCTCCACCATCTACACACTCCAACCCCAGGTAAGACACGCTCTGTTTGACTGGAGGAGGAGAAAGATCCAGGGGCAGCACAACATGGGTTGATGGGCTTCAAAGACCTAATGTGACAGAATGATATTCACTGTTCAGCAGAGACATGCTTCTAAACCGCCTACAGTGAAGTCAGATCATTCTTGAGCAGAGGGAAGGTGGCATCTTGCTCAAAGGGTTGCAGACATTAGGGATTAAACCCAGTACACATTTCAGTTGTGAGTTGAACACCCAGTCCATGACTAGACTATACTGCCCAAAAAGAAACACGTCTTATCCCTCACTAGTTCAAGTTCTTCTGGATTTCTTTTGATTTGTTTTCCCACTATGGTGACTGATTGCACCTGTACCGAAACAGTACACATTCAACACACTCTTTCAATGTCGTCTGTACTTTGGAATGCAAGAGGAATACGGCTGTATTCATGTGAACAGGTGAGGGAAAAACAATTTTATTCATTACAAATACCTGTGTAATATTAAGGTTTGAACATTTGAATAGATAGGGTGGTGTTAACACGTCACCCACATTACTGCAATGTATAATGATCTGGTTACAATGTAGGCTGTGGGGTTGGGTTCCTTTGAATTTAATCCGAATCAGTCCAGAGTTGTGTCAGTTTTGTCTGCCATACAAACACTAGATGGCGGTAGCGCTGCGCGGTGTGTCCTGGCTGGCGCATGCTCAGTAAGATGTAAACATCGGGGAAGGCCGCCGTCTGTCTTGACTCCAGTATCTACGTGTGTGTGTGTGCGTGTGTGTGTGTGTGTGTATGTGTGTGTGTGTGTGTACGTTTTGTAGTGTACACGTATTCGCCTCTACGTCCAGCACTAAGGAGTCGGTGTGGAAATTAGCCCAAGAAGCTAGCTAGCTCCCAGATAGCATCTAGGGCTAGGCTCATTCAGACAATAGTACGCTTTGTAGACTACTTCGTCCATGTATTAGGTGAAAACACACACGTCCTTGGATGGGAAGTAGCGTCTGTCCTGGTCGGTGGAAAACGCGTCAAGGTAACGAAGGATCCGTCTATCTGCTGAAACACAACATGCAGCTAATTCACAACAACTCCAGCCACACATCTGCTGTTGTTCACCGAGAGACAGTGGGAGCGGATCGAGGCTATATAGTATTGTTCTTAGACTTGTACTTTTATAGATGTTCTGCGGTTAGTTTTCACTTTATGCATTTTAATTAACGATTATGCAGCCTGTTTCGTGTGTTGTGCCAAGTAACTCCGAACATCATACTATGATTTATTAATTGGGCGTCCAGTTAAAGTTATTTTCGGAACACTTTGATAACATATTCATAACAACGATAACAAACTTAAAGAAAACCAAGTAGCGATCGGTTAGGATTACAAACCAACGCATCGCTTCTACGCCCAATGTTACATATCCCCATTCAATGCACCACAAAGGTTGTCATTCCCATATAATAAGACAAACTAAGGCAAAAGTTTGAAACAAGTCAGTCCCGTCTGAGCCTATAGTTCTAGTACTCTTCATGTCTTGTATTGCACAAGTGGGGTTAAATATGAGAGTGAAATCTCATTGATACACCTTCACCTACTGCCTCGTGTGTATTGCATAGGATCACCTTCTCCAAAGACTGCAAAGCATGTATCTTCGTAGTTTCTTTGTTTACCCATTTTGGACTCACCGTGGATACAACAGGTAGTTATAGAGGGCAAGTGAATGGGTTTACCCTGTAATTAGAACCAAACAATCCCTCATGTTTTTGGGGCATAGAATGGGGAGTGTTTATGAGCTTGGAGATAAAGATGTGGGAATTTACTTGTCAGAACTTGCCAAAAGACAAACCTTCCCCCTGAAACTTGACTCCTATCTCGTTGTAGAACTGTGATAGTACCGTTTTGACTACAGGTAGTGTGGCCCTTAGTTGTCTCCTCATGTCATATGATGTATCTTTCTATACAATGTGAATGTATTGTATTCTGAACAGGAAGAATGTGCTTCCCTTCAAGAAATACAAAAAAAGGAAGAAACTAATCTTTGCTGAAGCATCTCTGGAAGCATTTGGATGTCCTACTTCATAGATCTATATCTATTTTGTATTTCTCCTTTTTACTCAGAATGTGGCAGACCAATAGAGATCGAAAGGTCTGGTCAGCTGAGTGCAAACAGTGGAACTTCACAATGCTGGAGAGATAATACTCCCATCTGGGATTGATCAAGTACAATTTATCTAGTTTTTGATGGATAATAGAACTGGGTAGACCTGGGTAGAACTCACAGTCTACAGAAGTACATGTTGCCTACTAAGGCTGCTATGACCGCTACTACTACTACTACTACTACTACTGCTGCTACTGCTACTACTACTACTACTACTACTACTACTACTACTACTGGTATGTACTGTTTCCTGGGTGGGAGCTGAACAGTGAGCCTGGGCTCTAGAAAGTGAAGAAAGGTCCCGGTGGATGACTCATGTGTTCTGTGGTTCCCCCTACCGTAGGAGCGTGTTGGACCAGGGCTACTGTGAAGCTCATTACCCATGCACACAGCGTCTCTGGGGCCCCCTATCCTCTCTCTCTCTCCTGGATCTTTTGTCAGGGAGAAGGAGAAGCTATCTGGGCTTCCAGGATTTATGGGGAGGTCTGCCCCCACATCTCCATTGCTCACAGTTGGCAAGGCTTAAGTGAACAGACTGCAGTCTCGGACCACCTGGAACCAGACATACAGCTGATATATGGTCCTCCTACTCTGGTCCCAACTCTTGTCCAGACGCGATAAAGTGAAGGTTTTCACACAGCTAGGATCAAACACATTCATGATGATATATGACAATGTATCATGATATACATCTTCTTGCTGCCTTGAAAAGGTCAAATTTACAAAGCTGTCTTCTGTCTTGTCACCCTCCCTTCTTAGGATAAAGGTCAATACTCACATCATTCAATTTGAAATACCAACCCTCACGTTTTTTGCAATTGTGCTGTTGAATGTTGCAGAAAAGCAGGACTGACTGCACTCGCACTAGCTTCCGTTGAGACATGCATGGTGATGTGTGTGGTTTAGCGCTGGGATGTCAGAGAGGGTTGATTCAGTGCCAGGCTGCAGGCTGAATATTGATTACAACCATTAGCGAACCTTCTATTGATCTGTTGTAAATGGACCCAGTGCAAGATGCTCTGTAGTCTTGGCTCCAAGTCCAAAATACCTTCAGAATGTGTCAGCTTTGCCCGTATATTTAACATAAATCACGCACACATCACATTTGTGTTAATGTATACATTTTGGTTGCCCGAATCTGCATTTGACTTTTTTTCCTAAACCATTAGGAAATGTAAAGCTTGTGACTCGGGCCCCTAATGAACAAAAGCGAACACGTGGTGTTGGTTATTGAGGCTGGCTCAATACCTGCTGTGTCTGGCATGTGTGTGCCTAGTTTTTAACTCTCCGTCTCTCATGACGGGCCTAATGACAACGCTGATTAATGCGTTGTGTAAGCACAGAGACGCCCCGTCCCCGGAGCCTCAGCCTGCCAGCCGCACACCAGAACACTGCCCTTTGACCTCTCCAGGCAGTGTGATCTTATGACTCTGAGGCAGCACACCTTGTACACTGAGACAAGAGGCTGCACTCCCTGGTAGCTAGCTAGGCTAAGAGACGGTCGTGGTCCTGGGTGATTTGAAGGGTGGTCTCTGCAGGCAGGAATATACAGACTCATTGGTGAGTAGTTCTGAGTAGTTCTCCCCACCCAACGGTTACTGTCTCAGGGCACTGAGTGAGTCACACTGCTAGCATGTTTTAGTTGATGCTGGCATAGCACCATTTTTTGCTTAGCTTAGGAGCTTCGAAGGGAAATAAATGGAGAAGTAAGAGGAAATCATGTGATTGTTCTTTTTCTTTTGTTGAAACCTCCTTTGTCCATCGGTGTGGGTCATACTTCAACATGTAATAACTGTTACAGCATGAGGAAATACTTCTTCATTCAATCTGTTCATTTATCAGTAAGACTCTCTGGGTAAACACACCTGAGAAGTGAAAGCATTTTTACCTAATCTCTGTACCTACATAGGATCATCTTCCATAAACATCAATTACATTCACGATTGACCAAATGATTAAACATATATCTTTGTATAAAATATGAGTTACTATTCAGGGGTCATCGTTCATATGAAGGATAGGAGGCTTCCTAAAGACAACCCTGTAGACCTGTGGAGAGGACAACGAGTTTTGCATGTTTTGACCCTTCAATGTACTTCAATGTACATAGTACACCCAAGTACAAGGAACCTGTACCTTTTAAGTAGGGATGTCCGAGATGTTTTGTAATATCGGTTCATATCGTTATCGGTTTTACCACCAATAATGTGCTTGTGCATAAATATGGCACTTTTCCATAAGTTGAAATAGTGTCCTTATTTTTTATAGACAGTGTTAATTTGTGAAATGCAATCTAGTGAGGCATCAATCAATAAAAGTAGATGATGTGTTAATTCCACAACAGGAGATATGGGACCTAAAATTAGTCTGGGCGAAAATAAAAACGGCTGTATATATCGGTATACCATATCGGTTGATATCGGAATCGGAAATTAAGAATTTGGACAATATCGGCTATCGGATATCGGCAAAAAGTCAATATCGGACATCCCTACTTTTAAGTAAACCATATAATGACTATCTACCTTACTTGTGGCTTTCGTTTCCAAATGTATGAGTACTTTGACCTAAACGTCCACAACAGAGAGTAATATAATGTGAGTAATAAAGTCCACAACAGAGAGTAATATAATGTGAGTAATAAATACGACCGCTTTCTGTTCCCATTCACAGGTGGCGACTGACAAGGTTGCAGGCAAGCTGAGTTCTACTCTCTCATGGGTCAAGAACTCTGTCAGTCAGATGGCTAGCACGGTGGCCCCGCCCACCACCCTGCAGACCTCCTCCTCCACCTCGCTCTCCTCCCCCGGCCTCTCGCCCCCCTCCTCCAACCAGCTGAGCCCCGATGATGTAGAGCTGCTGGCCAAGCTGGAGGAGCAGAACAGGTGAGCCGTCATGGCCATGTCTCCCCTTCCCACCGGGCTCTCTCTCTCTCTCTCTCTCTCTCTCTCTCTCTCTCTCTCTCTCTCTCTCTCTCTTTCTCTCTTTCTCTCTCTCTCTCTCTCTCTCTCTCTCTCTCTCTCTCTCTCTCTCTCTCTCTCTCTCTCTCTCTCTCTCTCTCTCTCTCTCTCTCTCTCTCTCTCTCTCTCTCTCTCTCTCTCAATGCAGAACATGGGTGAAGATGTGAACTGAAACAACAGCACACTGTGTTGTGTGCAGCTATGACATATCTGAATGGAATCCACTGTACAGGTTCAGCTATGACCTCAGTGAATGGAATGTGTGGTACATGTGTTCAGCTGTGACATCACTGATGGAGAGTTCACAGTTCCCAAAGTTAGAGGTCCCTCTGAATGGGTGAGAGCGGGCTCTCCCCCCCCCCCCCCCCCCCCCCCCCCCTGTCTGAGCTCTCCTTCCCTCCGTCTCCCAAATGTATTCCCCCCGCTGCGGCTCCCACCAGCAGAAAGTGCACTCTCAGTGTTGGCATGGAAACCGGGTGTTCTGGTTCAGAGAAGGGGTGGGTGGGAGGGGGGGGGGGGGAACAGTTGGCCCAGGAGGGGAAGGGGTCTGTGGGTCTGTGTGTTGGGGGGAGCCCCCACAGCTGAGGTCGGTCGCTCATCATCTGGCCCGCTGTGTGTGTGTGTGTGTGTGTGTGTGTGTGTGTGTGTGTGTGTGACTGTTTGTGTGTGTGTGTGTGTGTGTGTGTAAGTGTGTGACCAGGATAATTCATCATTTTGATGAAGAGACATCTGAGGGATTGTCATTGGTCTTCCAAAGGGACCCAGCCCACAGGATGTAGGGTCTTCTGTGCTGCCTCAGCACACAGCCCTGTTGACCCCCTGTCCTCCTTACTCTTACCGTCTTGAGTTGTCGCAGCCCGCCAGCAGGTTGACTTTGGTCCCTGCTTATAAGACGGTTATACACCACAGCGGTTAAGAGCTGCACTCTTCGGTTATGTTTGTAATGTAATGCACCGCAGATGTTGTCATGGAGTTAACCCTCCCTGTGTGCGTGTGTGTGTGTGTGTGTGTGTGTGTGTGTGTGTGTGTGTGTGTGTGTGTGTGTGTGTGTGTGTGTGTGTGTGTGTGTGTGTGTGTGTGTGTGTGTGTGTGTGTGTGTGTGTGTGTTGTTGGAAGGCCTTTGTACCCTGCAGAGTAGATAAGACACACAGACAAGAATAACAAGGGAGCTCTGCTGCGTTCAGGTCTTTAAAAATCTGTTAATTCTTGAGGAATTCCGACACGGCAACGTGAACATGAACACACCTTGGTAAGAACACTGCGTATGTTTGTCTCTGGATGCTACTCAAGGTGTCTTTCCATTACAGAGGGAAAGAGTGACGAAGGGGCACTTAAACTGTCACAACGGGAGACAATTTAGCTCTTGATTTGTCTTTGTTTGCCTTTTGATTCTCCATCACAACTCACAAGTTTGTTTTACATTTTTACAAGTACAAGTACTTTTACAAGTATTTTACAAGTAGTTCTTTATGGTTCTACATGCGGGCCAGAGCAGTTCAAACACTTTTGGGCCACAGGTGGATGATTAGCAGAAAGCTCTATGTCATGTGAACGCTGTGTTCACATGTAGCTACACACACTAATAGCGCTGCAGTGTGGTCGGTGTTTTCCCCATTGTGGTCAAAACTGAAATGGCATTGATGGACGATAATGTGAAAAAGTGACTAAAAGGTTCTCTTGGCTCGTTGAGATATGGTGGCACGATTAACTGCTAGCAACATTGTAAAAAGGGTAACAGGACCTGTTTGTTTAACAAACAGTATCTGGACCAGTTGTTGAGGACGTTGGCGAATGTTTAAGCAAGTCTTTCAGTCAATGACTTGCTGCCCTCTGAAGTTTAACTGTTTGCTGTGTCACTGTACTTTGATGTTCATTGTATCGCTGTAGTTTAGCCATTTGCTGTGTCACTGTAGTTAGACGTTCACTGTAGTTTGCCTGTTTGCTATGTCACTGAAGTGTACATCTCAGCTGAAATTTAGCTGTAAATTTGTCCCTCGTTTAGATTTCCACTGTAGTTTGGCTGTTCACTGTCGTTTGGCTGTTCACTGTCGTTTGGCTGGTCACTGAAGTTGAGCTCTGCAGCTGTAAACTGTATAACAGTAGTTTAGCTTGTTACTGTATCACTGAAGTGGAGCTTTTCACCCTATCCCTAGTTAAGCTGTTACCTGTGTCCCTGTAGTTTCAGATATTCACTGTATTGCTGTAATCGAGCTGCTCACTGTAGCACTGCAGTCGGTGGGTTCTTTCTTGAACCCAAGCAGACATACCACAAGCAGACTTCTCTCGTTGCGCCTGACACTGCA
>JAXIVH010000003.1:1345419-1397135 GCA_036785325.1 Urophycis tenuis | reverse complement strand
GGCAGAAATGTACCGGTACGCCAGAGGGCTAGATTACATACATGGTATGTGATATTGTATTTGCAGATGTGATGATGGTGATTGAGTGTGTTTCAATACATATGGATCTCGAATCAACATGTATAATAGTGCATTGGGTCAGTGTTCCTAGAGGGATTACAATGTGTGTTGAGGCACTTTTCAGACCTAAAAACATTAAGATGTAACTATTTCAATAGTTCCTTCCGCTCCTTCCCCCGCTCCACCACCTGAAAAGCCAAACGGCTGGCTGGCGACAGTCTCCTTGCAGTGGCATGTGTGGGGCCCGCTGCCAGGCAGGGTCGATGCGTCATCAATCTGTACATAGTGATACTATGCATAATGATGTCAAGCGCGTGTTCTGCATGCATGACCCACAATGGGGACATGCTGTCAGCCACTCCAGCCCTCCGCCGGTGAAACACGCCAGCCGAGGGGGTTAACACTCTGAGCACTCTGCTGCTGAGCTCTGGGCCGCTCTGCTGAATTATTGATGGACAGATTCATGATGCTAATGCGCTCGCTCAGCACGGCGCTTCACATCATTTGCTCCACAATGAGCGGTCATGAAATAGTCATCTGAGCGGAGGTTGGCGATTTGTGGGCGTAAGTGGACATCAATGTCAGTGTCAGTGTGCGTCGGCGGCCGGCGTTGGTATTCTGGGGGGTTGTTTCTGTACATCGCAGTGTATCACAGAGCAGTCCAGGGATGACATACCAAGTTATGGTCAAGTGAGACTTTGGTGAGTTTACTGCCATTTAAAATGTGAAATGAATGCTGTATCTTGACGTTCTCTGATGTACACATAATAAATACATATAGGAACAAATGCTGCCTTGCTCACATCACAGCACCAAGGTCAGACTACAGTGAAGAGGGAAAAAAAGTCTGTTATTCTGTAATATCACCTATATCAACATGTCCTTCTGATCATTTATTTATCTAAATATACAAACGTGTGATTCAAACAAAGCCGTCCATTTCTTTACCAAGAGAACTAAAGCTGTTGATCAGTCCACCGAATAACCAGCTCCAATTATTTAATGGTGTAGTCGGACTTAATGATTTGAACTTTTAACAGTAAACAAGCCATCGGCCGGCTCCTGTCTGTTAGGGTTAGGGTTATCCTCACGTGGAAGCCTCACGGTGGTCCTGGTGTCTGTGTTGCAGAAGGTGCACATGCGGTACTCGGAGGACTCCATCCTCCAGCTGGAGAGGGAGCTGGTCCAGGCCAGACTAAAAGAGGCAGAGTCCCAGTGTGCCCTCAAAGAGATGCAGGACAAGATCCTGGACATGGAGAGGGTGAGTATTGTGCTCATCAATTGTTTTCCTTTTAATCAACACTCAACTGTTCCATCGCCACAACGCAAACGTCACAGTCTGGTCTAAGAGAGGGAGTGTCGTTCTTGGTGCTCCGATATGACACGACGTGAGGCCGGGATGTAGGCATTAGAGTCGTGACAGAGGCAGCATCACAGGATGCCCCGATGATGTTGGCAATATCATTTGTTGTCGGGGTGCCGTGGCCGCCTGCCTGCGTGGGACGCTTGTGAAACACAAGCACACACTTTGCTGGCCAGGACAGCTGCCAACCAGAGAGAGATCCTAGCTGGGGAACAAAAAAAACCAAAGACTTTTTGTGTCACATCTGTAAGGGCGGGAACCTCAGGGTTGTGTCATTGAGAACCCTGGCGTTTCTAAAGCGTTTCCCCACTCGTGCCACAGAGGAACACGTCGCTGCCGGACGACACCAACGTGGCGCGGCTGCAGGAGGAGCTGATCGCGGTGAAGCTCCGCGAGGCGGAGGCCCTGACCGGCCTGAAGGAACTCCGGCAGCAGGTCCGCGACCTGGAGGACCACTGGCAGCGCCACCTGGCCCGCACGGCGGGCCGCTGGAAGGACGCGCCCAGGAAGAACGCAGTGGGCGAGCTGCAGGACGAGCTGATGAGCGTGAGGCTGCGTGAGGCGGAGGCCCAGGCGGAGCTGCGTGAGACCAGGCAGAGGATGATGGAGCTGGAGACGCAGGTACCTCCCGAGACCAGTGTCTCCGAGCTGCTATCGCTGTGGTAGAGTCGCCGCGCTGGCTTAAGGCTGGGTTATGCTTCGTTTATACTTCTGCGTCGACGCGACGCGTTGGGACGGCGGACCCACGGCGGACCCTTTGCGGACCCTTTGCGGACCCTTTACGTCCTCGACGTGCACCTCCCCAAATCCTAGATGCGCGTCGAGGCGACGCCGTCCCAACGCGTTGGCTTTGGCTGTGATTGGTCCGCGAGCTACATTGGCTGGAGATCGCTTTTCCGGTTTCCACTCGTAAACACCGCCACGGTGAAAACACAGCCTTGATAAATGCTTCAACTGATTGGCGACAACATATATATATATATGTCCGTATGTAATGACCATTCTGGTCATTACGGATTACTAGCGAGTTAAAAAAAGTTTACAGAAATGAAGGCAAATGTTTTATATATGTATATGTTTATATATATATATATATATATGCCTTCATTTCATTTCGGTAAACTTTTTTTAACTAGTAATCCGTATGTAATGACCAGAATGGTCATTCTGGTCCCTCTACCGGTGTGGCAACGAATTGCATTTCGAGACGTAAACCCCACGCAATCCCTCCGTTGAAGTATCACGGGCTCATGACGGCGTCCGAGCAACGGCGTGGCCATTGCGTGATCACGACGCGATCCCTACGCAGAAGCATAAACCAGCCTTTAAGCTACACGCCGAACGGCACAGCTGCAATTTGCAAGCGACACAGTGTGCGAAGGTGGGGCCACGTAGCGAGGATGTGATTTGATGACACAGGGTTCGACCAGCCATGGCTGGAACTCTCAGGTCCCGGCTGTGTCGTTATTGGCTGAATAGTTAAAAAGCTTTTGTTTGTATTGATGATGTTAGTCTACAGTATAACATCAACATCAGTATTGATGTAAAATCAGCAAATAATTTTTTTTTTCAAAAATATATTGCATCAAATGAGTGTAGTCTCTCTATTTCTTCTGACCAGGAATAACTTGGAAGGATGGATAGATGGATGGATCAAATGGACATTCAAAGTCATCTGCAGCCATGATAGATTTTCAGATACATCGTCACAAAACCGCCTCTAGGGGGCACCAGTGGTCCTCAATGTTAAAGTTATATTTTCTAGTGGAACAAAACGCATTCAGCTGTAACAATAGCCTCCCTCTCCTCTCCTTTCCAGAGCCAAATCCACAGCAACCAGCTGCGACGAGCCGAGCAGGAGGGACGAGGCCTACAGGACCGTGTCCAGACCCTGACCACGCAGAATAAAGAGCTCAGCGGACAGCTTCAGGAGATCAAACGCAAGCAGGCAGAGATTGAGTGCAAGGTACCTATGAACCGAACTGAAAAGACCTGTGGTGGTCTATCATAACATGTACAATGTTGTGTTCTACTTATGTCAGTGGCATAGCCACGGGTGTGCCAGGGTGTGCCTGGGCCACCCAAACGTGACCCTGGCACACCTCAAATATTCCGTTCGCAATTGACACAATGTTACATAAAGCCGTACGTTTCTACAACCATATCGTTAACAAGCGGAAGACGTGATAATAAAGACACGGGCTCTGGCTACTGACAGACTAAGTTGCATTAACCATGTTGCAGCCTTCAGTGAATTGTATTCTTGCAAGCTAGCATATTTTAACATGCAGTTTTTGATTGTCAATACGCAATCACGTTACTTTTGAGAGCACTGAAAGAGGCTATAGGCTACACAGTAAGTGGTGTTTACATTTCCAGCTGAGCCTCCACGTCATTTGCATCACACGTGTCCTGTTTGCACCCTTAATTTTCACTGGGTTGAGGCCACCCACAATCTCAAAGGCACACCTTAATTAGGTGACTTAGGTGCAATATATATATATATATATATGTTATTATATATAATAACATATAGCCTATTGATGATAATATTGCGAGTGTTAATTAATTTAATTAACTAATATTGTGATGACATTGTCATGAAAAGATTTCAGCTGCTGTTTCTCAGCAACTGCTGAGTCTCGTCAATAAAAATCAGTTCTAGTTCGACTGCTGAGTCCTGATAAGGTGGATATCCAGATTCAGGAGGAAACTGTTCGTTTTGCTTTTGGTTTCTGCTTTTGACGATACCATCTCAGCAGTGAAGTTGTTCCAACTGCTCTTCCGCAACACTGAGCACTAACTCTCTGTAACACACCCACGCATGCACGCACACGCACACACACACACACACACACACACACACACACAGACACACACACACACACACACAGACACACACACACACACACACACACACAGACACACATACACACGCACGCACGCACACGTGCACCCACACACAGATGCACCCACACACATACACACACAGACACACACACATGCACACAGGCAAGCAGGTTGTATTTCTTTTTTTAGTTTTGGGAATTTTATTTGATGAGCTGTCTGATTTAATATGTTGACACATCACACTGCACACCCATAATCCCCCAAATATTTACCGACAGTTGGCCCGAGGGCATTTCCTCTAGCTGAGACTAAACAGGAAGGTGTCACATCTAGGGTGGACAGTGATCAGTTTGGATGGATGGACATGGTTTCAATTCATTTTCTGGTGGTGATTTGGTTGATATTGTTTTTGTATAAAACGAGTGAAACGTTTTTAGAGATTCATTTAACGTTGCGTGTGCTTGGTGATGCAGTGTTTGGTCTGTTGTCCTCTTGGCAGAGTAAGGAGGAGGTGATGGCTGTCAGACTGCGGGAGGCCGACAACATCGCCGCCATGGCAGAGCTGCAGCAGCATATCTCTGAGCTGGAGATCCAGGTAACCTTTCAAACCCCCAAAACCCCTCAAGTCAGCCTACAGGCACCACACTGTTCTACAACGCCAGCACATTGGCAAATACAAGGTGTTATTTATAGTGATGTAAAAAAATGTAAGTCATGATTTTTTCAGCATCCAAAAATGATTGAAATGGAAGTGATGGATGTTTCACTGTGAGGGAAGTAACAACATTATTTCACATTTGTTAAATAGCCCTTGCCAAGCCCCCGAAATGCTTACCCTGCCCCTCTTTAATAGCCTCCTGTAATGCTAAGGTGCATCATCAGGCACCAGTGGACACACCAGTATTTATACCCAGACAACTGTTGCACCGCGTGTAATGAGGGATAGCTAACCGTACACACACCTGCTTCATTAACACCCAAACTGAAACAGAGAAGAAATACTCACACAACAAAGATCTTTTTCTGAACAAAGAATATGCATCCTAGAAGACACATCTAATAAATTCTCCTGAGAGAAAACAACTTTAAAATCATCCATTAGTTCATCCATTTGTAAAATGTGTCTGTGACTTGACATTGCGTAACACCATGCACATGACAGTACATTATCCATCCATGGAGGGGACTGACGATAAGCACAGTTAGTTTTCAGTAATCTCTGTCTCCAAGCCTTCAATAAACATTAGTCCAGTCACATAATGAATAAAATAGTTAAAGTTAAAGTTAAAGTAATAGTTGAAGTTATCAATTTAGATTGTGATTCTGAACATCACTACAGCTTGTGTGGATGTGCATGTGCATATGTTTAGGTGTGTGCATGCATGTGTGTGTGCGTGCATGTGAGTAGGTGGACATTTATTTAGAATTTCTAAATAAATAGTTGTTTACTCTGTGCGTCCATGACAGTCAGTGTTAAAGGTTAGCAACACCAAAGATTAAACGCCCACCAAATGAAATCCCCTTCTCTTCTCTTCCGTCGAAATAAACAATCTACTGCATGTGGTCTGAGGTTTGGTTACCCGAATTTGTTATTAACAACAAGCACCACCATCACCAATGAATTAGTCAGACGTTGTTCATAATAACAGGGTTGCAAGGTCCCGCTTTGTATATTAATATACATTATGGTAAACTATCAGCCTACACACACACGCACACACACGCACAGACACACACACGTACGCACACACAGACGCACACACAGACGCGCGCACACACACACACACACACACACACACACACACACACACACACACACACACACACAGACACACACACGCACGCACACACACACACACACACACACACACACACACACACACACACACAGACACACACACACAGACACGCGCCCAGACAGGCGCCCACAGACAGTTTCCCCACAGACGGTTTCACCTCAACACTGGCATTGTGCGCACGTCAGAATGGAGAATGGGGACAATGGTGTTGTAGACTCTTGCTTTGCCAGCGTTGAGGTGAGAGTGTCTGTGGTTTGGTTATCTATCATACCTATGTGGCTAAACCAAGCCTTAGAGTCTTCTCAATACTGCTCATACACATTAACTATCAGCCAGCACCTATGCCCACAGCCTCCACCACGTGTGCACACGTGCACAAGAGAATGATGTTACTGACTCTGCTCTGCCAGTGTTGAGGTGAGAGTGTCTGTGGTGTGGTTGACATATCATACATACTAGTGCAGTGACCGTAGCAAGTATGTATTCCTATAGAAAGGTGGGACCTACTAATTTTGAAAAGGAGACTTTCTAGACTTTCTAAACTTTCTAAACTATAAGGGGCAGCCACGGCCTACTGGTTAGGGCCGGTTCGAACCCCGACCAGTACGAATAGCTGGTGTGCCCTTGAGCAAGGCACCTAACCCCTCACTGCTCCCCGAGCGCCGCTGTTGGCAGCTCACTGCCTCGGGATAAGTGTGTTTCACCTCACTGTGTGCCTCACCATCACTGTGTGCTGAGTGTATTCCACTGATTCACGATTGGATTAAATGCAGAAACCAAATTTCCCTCACGGGATCAAAACAGTAATTCTTCTTCTTCTTCTTCTAAACTTTTGGTAGCATCCTACATCCTGCAGCTATTGGAATATTTTGCTAAAGATTGTTTAGCTTTAAGCATTTTAACCATGCTAACGGGACTGGGGAAAGACGTCTTGTTAGAGCGTAGCCTAGCCGTGATGTGCAGCTCAGCTCAAGAATACACAATGAATGTCTCTGCAACAACCTGATTATAGGAAAAATAGTAACACACAGTGACTTGGATAAGTCACGCCCGTCCACAGCAAGTGTGCATGGCCGTATCGTGAATATTAAGCGACAATTTAAATACTCCAAAAAACTTAAAAATCAAGGATGCACACCATCGTGCCATGTTCAACCCCTATCCAAAATCTTAAGTCAATCTGACAAATAGTCAGCGCGATATGCGAGCCACAGACAAAGTGACAGACGTTTCTTGCTTTAGAGATGCGGCTAAGTTTTTAAAACCAAGGCTCTGGTCGACACTTCTACCCAAGGACCTGTGAGATGCTCTGAGATGTGTTGACATACTTTAGGACTACATTGAAGTGCATGTCATGGACTTAGACATCATTGGTAGGGGACTTTAAAGCTGATGCGGAAGTCGTGGCCATAATAGTAAAGTGTGCCAATGTCAAAGATCATCACATCGCACGATGTGTCTTACCAGATGGATTTAATTTATTAAGGCCATTTCAAACAAATGTTTTGTGGGGATAACGTCTGTCTGTCAACACATGCTTGATGGTGCACTGTTGAATGAAAGCCTCCAAAATGAAGCAACATGACTTGTGTTAGAAATAGGTTGTTGTATTTCATAGGGATACAGGGTATGTAAGAGTGATAGAGGGTATTTTTAGAGGGGTGCAGAGTATTGGTTGAAAGGCACTGGGGAGGAAGGCGTGTCTGCTGCACAGCCTGCGAGAAAGCCAAAACGCTGCTATCTCTTCTCCGAGATGAAAAACCACTTCCTCTCTGCCACAGAGACGGTGAACTCTCAAGTTGACATGCATGATTTAGTTGAGGTTTCTGTGACCTGCTCACAGATTTAGACTGCACATTTCAGCCTGCGAGGGATATGATGAAATACCGTGTTTGATACTTGCTATATTTCCAGGTATGGTGATCTTGTGGGAACGGCTGAAAAAAACATTTTACTTAAAAAATATGACATCCGATCCAATTGTTTGCACATCCAAGTTTTTTGATTAGTTATTAGTTGTAGGCACCAAAACTGACTTGTTTTCTCTTTCTGATACTTTTACTGGAAGTCAGTAAATCAGTTGAGTTTCTTATGCTTTTTTTGTTTTGGGTTGTGTGGCCAAGCAGTTCCCTGTTTGAGGCAGGCGAGGAAGTCATCACTTCTAGACGTTTGGAGGTCCTGCCAGTAGTCTGACACCTGCTGATTCACATAGCTGAGCACAAGGAAGTCTTATTAACTGCCTGGCCCCTTATCGTTCCTGTTTTTGAGGGAGGAAACCTCAAAAAACGACGCAGATGCTTGGAATAACACAACCTGTTTAGATTCCTGCCCTTCAAAAACCGGTATCGATAAATGACAGGCTCAACCCCTGTCTTCACCACAGGAATACAAAAAAGCCATCATCTTTATTTTTGGGGCCGACTGTAGAATTGTGTGGAATCGTCTCTGTGTGAACACCACACCCCTGCAGAAAGGCTCGCCGTGGCTTCCCCGGCGGTTAGCAAAAGCCAAAGTGCACACACCCGCCAGTGTTCTGTCTCTGGGCTCTGCCTTTGAGTCGCAGGTTCTAGAATGTGATTTGAGGTTTAAAGTTTGTCGGTGGCCACCGACCAACAGATGTCTTCGCTGAGACGTGACATCACGTGCGTAGTTTAAACCGTTTGGCTCTTCCCCAGGGTCCTGGAAGGAAACCAAATACAAACGACCAAACGACATCCAGTGGCATTTCAGAGGGGTCCCCACTGAAATGTCAGACATTTGGGGGGGGGGGGGGGGGGGGGGGGAGGGGGTCACTACAGTCTTCCCTCAACCAGACAACAGATTATTGACAGAACTTGAAAACACCAGGTGTTCTATACAGCGGATATGTTGTTGTGTTGGTATGGGTCTGTCTTTCTTTCTTTTGTTTTGTTTTTTGGGGGGAAGGGGAGGGGGGGGCAAACAGTCTCTTAGTAAAGTCTGTTTTTTTGTGCTCTGCAATGCTGTTATTAGGTATTGTTGTTTATATCTTCCCAGAAGGAGGAAGGGAAAGTGCAAGGCCAGCTGAACCACACAGACTCCAGCCAGTACATCCGAGACCTAAAAGACCAGATCGCTGAGCTCAAGCATGAGGTGAGAACCACCATGGTAATTCTCTGGAGGCATGAAACGTACCGTTGGAGTTGTTTTCCAAGTGATGATCGTGATCAATCGCCTTTCTTCTTCTTTGCACATATTTGAATGTTGTGGGAGTTGGGTGGCTGTCTGATGAGTCAACAATGCAAATAAGAAACAAGTGAATATTTCAAAGAAAAGCTTCCCGCAAATTAACAGCACATTTGATGATTTTACGAAGAATCAACATATTGGTCAAAATCACAGAATGGTGATGATAAATTATTCCGTATACACCAGATTGAAAAAGATAAATGTTCTCACGTGGGATTTTTTTTCTGTCCGTCAGATCAGGTTAGATAAGTGTTAACTCCACCTATAGACTTCCTGCTGTGTGGTGGTCTGTTCACCCCGTAGAGGCCACAGCAGAGTGGGTTCAGAAGGTGTCTACACCAGGTCGATGGCTTGCGGTTAGTCATGTGCACTAAATCGTACCATGCACTTTCCTGCAGCCGAGCCCCCACCCATCCCCCCCACCCATCCCCACATCTACACCCGCCGGTCAGCATGTGTGCATTAGAGTGCGGCTCGGCCTGAAATCTTCTGTCCGAGTCCGACCCGCGTCCGACAGAACAGAAACCGAACCCCACCCAAGACCGACAGGCATCAAACCTTTTATGTCCGAACCTGACCCGAGCCATCAAGTTTTTTTATGTCAACAAACAGATGAGCGTGACATGCGCGGGTTAACGCGCGGGTAAATTAAAAATGTCAAATCGCGCAGATGTGACCGAGCCCGACCCGAACCCGAGTATAATTTCGAAAGATTTGTCCGAACCTGACCCGGCCCGTTGGGTACCGTCGGGTCTCGTCGGGCTCGGGTCAGGTATCCATCCTCAAGTGTGCATGCAGGTGCACATGCACACTTTCGCTACATATTTCAGGGCGTGTTTGTATTTTCGGTGGCGTATATTTAATGTGTCATGGTGATTTAAGTGTTTGCGGTGAAGACACGTCAGGGGTGCAAAATGTGAAGGAAATGTTTTTTTTTTTCTTTTCTTTTCTTTTAAAGCACACACGCTACACTGGAAATGTTGACTACCGTAATCTGAGACAGAATGTTTTGATATCCAAAGGTAATTCAGGTGTTCTAGCAGCCACAGTGGAAAGAACGGTGCATTTAAAGACTAAATAAGATACAAGAAATACAGATAAGATCTATGCTCTCAGTTGAGACTACTGTAGCCCAGAGTGATAGGCGCCGCTAAACTTTCCATCTTAATAACTCTTTCCATACATGTCTGGCATTGCAGACTCCTCCAGGTAAGTTGTTGCCTGGTTACAGGTTACCATGTCCCCCATCTGTTTACACCTGAGTACCCCCTCTGCTAATTGAATGTGATTAGTGCCATTTCTCTGCATGGACTTCACATCATTATAACCTCTCATCTGGATGAGGTTGTGTTGCATGTTTCCAACAGTGGCTCCTCTCCTCTGGTATCTACTTCCCGTCCAGTGTGTTTTACACTCGTGTTTTTGCATGGGGAGTGTGCATCCACAACAAACATGTCAGTGCCATGGAGGACAGTTCTGGCACAATGAAAGGGTGTTTTGTGTCATGAATGTGTTAATGTTTATGTTCTCTAATAGTTACTGTCGGATATATATATTTTACTTGTTACCAGACACGCAAGAATCAAACTGCAGGGGGCCCACTAGTCACCATATGCATGGATCATACCATGTTCAAAGCACCAAAGGTCACCAATCAGAGACACCAGAAGTGTTGCGGTGTTGTTTAGTGACCATTGTTAACTGACGCTTGTTATTTGTATAAGTCTTGGGGGGGGGGGGGGGCTTCCTGGCTGTGAACTGACATGGAGGTTGTGATGTCTTCATAACGATGTCCCGTCGCCCGCCCAGATCTGCTGTTTAAAAGGCCAGCGGAGCTCGGCCGGCCCGCCCTCCTTTGACGGCATCCACATCGTCAATCACTACAGCGCCGCCGCCGGAGAGTCCTACCGCTCTTCAGACGAGGAGGACGGCGCCGACGGGGCCGGCCGGCTGAGGGGAGTCGGCGCCGGTCGGATCCGACTCCACCCCGACCTGGACGACACGGACAGCGAGGGAGAGGACGACGGGGAGACTCTTCGCCTCTCGTTGCCCCCCAGCGCCCCCCACAAGTCCACCGCCGTCTGAACCCCCTCTGATTGGCTGCCTCAGCCCCCCCCCCCCCCCCCCCCCCCCCCCCGCCCCGCCTCCTTTCCGCGGAGGACTTTCCACCTCGGATGTTTTCAACGTGGAATACGTCCACATTTCATAATGTGCGCGAGACACTCGTTTGTTTTGGGTTTGTGTTTTTTTGAACACCTGGCGGCGCGGATGCAGTCAGTGGGAACCATGTTTTGAACAACTTACCATCCCTCTGCGGGGTCACGTGACCACTGCAGCTGGACCTCTTAGAGCTCGGGGCAGCAAAGGACAAGCACTACCCACCCCACCCCACCCTCTGTGCCTGTGCAATGCGTTCCTTAACACTTTCTGACACTTCACCAAATGGGCTTTTATTTTGAAATGTTTTTTAAAAAACACAGCGCTATTAATGAAAATCACATGCAGGTCTAGGCTTGGGGCCTTCTCTTAAAACCACATGCTTTCCGTTACATTGGTCTACTCGGAGGTGAGGGCAATCGCGTGAGCTTGTATATCTTTGTATATATGTATAATATGTTTGTTTTGTTTGTTTTGGACTTCATTCAAACTTGAAAGTATGTATCTAACATGTAGAATGTGTTGACAGATCAGATGAAAGGGAATTTGAACTCCATATGTTGCAATCATTCCCCCCCTCCCTGCACTCCAAAGTATTGGAGACCTACTGGGGACTGAATTGATTCTCCCATCATGGAAACATGTCTGAGTTCTTTGGTTTGAGCATGTTACTAATTAAACTCATACTGCAGTAAAAACAAAGAAGAGACTGGTTTTGAAGTACTGTTACTGTTAGATAGAAAGCATTACATCTAAAATATGAACTTGAGTGTCGAATAAGGACTAGTTCAGGTTTACAGGTTAACAACGGTATCCCCGTTTATGTTTGATGAGGACGGTCTGGATACTCAAGGGAACGTTTATAGGGAAAGTTGAAATAATAACACATGATAACGCGCATTGTTAAAACGATCTCTGACTATTCAATTAAATTGGATGTATTCTCAACCTATCTGACCCTTTCGTTTTGTGGGTATATTAATGCCTATCCACCCCATAAACATGGAGATAGCAGTCTATACCAGTAAAGGCCAAGCCCCTTTTCAATGAGGACTGAAATGAGACTGAAAAGAGATTTTTTTGATGGAAAGCGCAACTGATCAATTGCCAATGATTCCCCTGTGCAGTAAAGACCAGTATTTTGGATGTTGGGTTATAAATGTACCTTTTTGAAGAATGAGCAGTCTTGTGGGGTTTGCCAAGGAGACAATTGTTGAATTGTGCTTCAAGGGCAAACATTAACACTATTAAACTAGACTGCACACTCTGCAAGGTGAAATTGTTGTGTGTGATTAAATCATAATAAAATGTTTGATAAATTGTTTGCCTCAATTTCATACTAGTATTGTCCTGAAATCAAATGGTAGGGTGTGATGCCTGCAGTTAATTAATCTTTATCTTCCCCAATTGACGAAATGGTCACAATAATAGAAATAACCAATGTCATGATCCCATATCTTAATAAACTGTTCAGTAGTTGATTTTAGAACAAACTAACTTTTTAGAAGTAGTTTTATTTAGCATTTCAATAGGCCCAGTGCTGTCTTGTGACGTGGAAACTGAGGGACTCAACTGCGGCTCTATCATTTGAATCAGACTGTTCAGCTTAAGAGAGTGTGGTTCTCTGTACACCCCCTCTAAACGTTACGGTGATTGCCGTGTTCAGGAAGTTCGTTCTTTTGGTTTAAAGAGCAATGTCTGTCTTTCTTAATTATTTTTAGCCAACTTCGGGCTATTGGATTATTGCCAGGTTTGTTTCATTGAACGTCTGTCGTTAGCATGGAATAATAACTCTAAAGGCTCATATACACGCAGCATAGTTGCCTATTTTGAAATGTGTTTCGTGAATTACTGGATGTGGTATTGTGATTTGTTTTTGTAGTTATCTTTGTATTATAGGGGCGCATGTTCACGTGCTGCGATACTACTGAACGCAAACAAGTTGAACAGAGTAAACTTAATACTTTAGAATAAACAAAAAGAACTGCCTACATTTTTTGTATCTCTAAAAAAAGAAATCTTCAGCTTGTGAAACATCAGACCAAAGTCACTCAACGAGGGTTAATGGACCGATAACCACATTACGCAGACACTAGTGGTGTATCGGACGAAATCCGGCACGATAGCGTGAAGGATACTTTATCGGCAGCGCACATGGACCAACACGCAGCCCGGATGGCTCTGCGGTGATGTGGTAACGAAGCCAGGCTTTGATTTCCTGCCTCGCTGGGAGATAAAGACCAGACCGCCCGTAACTTTAAGGCGCCTAAAACTACGTGCGCTGGAAAAGCACGTAGACCTAGTAGAGTTCGTTTGTTTGAGCATGTGATAATACGATTAAAAATATATATAATTTTATTTGTGTTGCATCAAGTCAAACACCTATTGAAACGCCCCATGGTGAAAAAAAATGAAAAAAAAGGATAGAGAGGTTAGGTTGCCTGGTGCAATAAAGAGTAGAACCAAGGAACCGCAAATTAATCAGATCTAGGCTATGCCTACACAGACCAGCAGCCAATGGCTTCTGTTTATTATTATATGCACATATTTGTAGGTGCTTTTCGATTTTAGGCGTAAATGCCTTATTAATATGCGCCACTTCTCCAAATATTTCAAATAGCGCGAGGGCTGCAGTCTCAACACATCCAGACAGTTTGCCTCACCTTCCTCTCCGCATTTCCCGTGCCTCTAGATTGGATATCGGCGATAAAGCGGCGTATCACTTATCCTGATTGCCACGGGCCCCAAGCTCCCCGTGGGGACAAGCAGAGCTGCCCTCGACTCGCTCCGGGATCATCTCTCCACGAGACGAACCAATGGCCAAGTGGGAGGCGGTCGGCGCCTTGAAACTCCAGAGAGGCACCTGTCCCGTATCAACACCTGGTCGGCGCACGTATTGCGCATGCTCCGTTTGCGGTGCAATCTTTTAAAGCAATTGAAACCACGGTCAAACCAGAGGAGTTCGAATCTTTTTCCGACGGCACAACATCGTCCAGAGGAGCCCCTGATTGCCGGATTATCAGAGATTTATTTCGACTTGGCCGTCTTCGGGAGACGTGTTCCGCAGCACAGAAAAATGCCGCGGTCTTTCCTAGTGAAGAGCAAGCGGGCCCACAGCTACCACCAGCCCCGCACTGTGGAGGATGACTACAGTAGACTGGATACAATACTGGCACACATATGTTCAGGTAATCACGCACATCACTTACTATAGGCTAGTGCATTATAAATTATACCTGGCTGCATAGCTATAGTATGAGGCCTATTTAAACGATAGAAAACCCCTTACGTTATTGCATTAATGTCTTACTATTTATTACATTTGTTCTGCTGACGCTTTATCCAAATCGACTTTAAATAAACGCGTTCAACCATGAGGATGCATCCCAAAAAGTGCACGAATAGCGCGAGTAGGCCTACGTACAATTATCAAAAAGGCAAATTGCTCTAGGCTACGTTTTCTTTTTATTTTAGCACAATGCTTAGGCTATTATTATTATTACTATTAAACGAGCATATTATAGGCCTACATCGTTAAAGTTTGTATTATTTTGACTATAGTAGACTAAACAATGCTGTGCAATTGGTCTAATGCAATTCATTCAGCAAATCGCTTCAGCTGTTTAAATACCAACAAACTATGTAAAGCTTTTTTATTTACTATATTTGGACATACACAAGCTAAAAACGAATATTGTAGGTATAGGCCTACACTTTTTTCTGTTAGATCTAACGGTTTTTTGGGGGGGGTGGATGTTTCTTTCGTTCCGATAAGCAGATACAAATCCAGACGACTCGTCGGTCGACCCATACGGCCTTTCTCCAGCTTCTCACTTGGTTGACAAAGTGAATTATTTCCCCGTGAAATCCCCGTCGAGCTGTGAGGACAGCGTTTGCGGTCAGTCTCCGGATTACGACGACTTCTGGCGCCTTCCGCCCGCGTCTCTGTCTCCCGGTAGGACGCGGGCCTCTTTTTCCCATTCCAATTTTTTTTTAACATATATTCTGTACCTTCTTTTTTGTATGTTTTCTGACGTCATAATCCCAGGTTATATTATAATAGTCTACTGTATTGTGTTGAAGGTAATCGGAGAAAAGGCTTTGCAGATCAATGACCATGGCCTATTTGATTTGATGATGCTAATAATAAAACGTTGTGTTGGCGCTGGCGGGGTGATGATGTTGACAGTGGCTGTCCTGCGTATTTACCGTTTGTATTATTGCATTTGTGTCACTGAAAGTCAACTCGGAGAAATCCCTGTCGCCGTTGGTGGATGAGACGCAGCCCTTCGTCGTGCCGTTCAGGCCGTACGCCTGGAACAACTACTCGGGCTCCGACCTCAGGCAACTTGTGCAGCAGAGCTTTCACCAGCACGACGTGGACTTGGACAGAGGTGCGCCTCTGTCTTTTAACGAGGACGGCACCAACAAGTCCGCCCTTTACGCGGAGAGGACGCTGGGAGAGGAGAACTACGGCGAGTACAGACCGGCTGTCGGTGTGTTCAACCGAGCCCAGGTGTTTTTCCCTGAAGAGGGTCTACACGGACCACCCCACGAACTGAAGACGCCGCCTGACCTGCTCTGTTCGCGGCATATCCTCAATGGCGCATACAAGTGCGTCAAATGCAGCAAGGTAATTTCGAATTGCGTCTACTAGGGATTTGCCGTTGAGATTCGAGTGTCGACAATTCCAAACGTCGGGATTGTTTCTAACACTCTAAGATTCTTATCTGCTTTTCATAGGTGTTTTCAACCCCGCATGGTCTGGAAGTTCATGTCCGCAGGTCTCACAGCGGGACGCGGCCGTATGCGTGTGATATCTGCGGCAAAACGTTCGGACACGCAGTGAGCCTCGAACAACACAAAGCGGTGCACTCACAGGTAGGCCTACATGCACTGACAACACGGGCCTATACACTGTAAGGCCCGACCGCATACGATGTGGATGATATTGAAGTAAGACATCGGGGCAGACAGTAGACTTAATAATATACATAATATGTCATAATGTCAAATTCCAGGAAAGAAGCTTTGACTGCAAAATATGCAGTAAAAGCTTCAAACGGTCATCGACTCTGTCTACGCACCTCCTGATCCACTCGGACACGCGACCCTATCCCTGCCAGTACTGCGGCAAGAGGTTTCACCAGAAATCCGACATGAAGAAACACACATTCATCCACACAGGCAAGGCCGCACATCTGACCTCTCGGCGTGAAGTAGCCAACAAGTGTCTGCGCATGTTTTTCAACTTCTGAGGATTTGTCATGATTTTTATGATTTCTTTTTTTGCAGGTGAAAAGCCTCATAAATGCCAAGTGTGTGGGAAAGCATTCAGCCAGAGTTCAAATCTCATCACGCACAGCCGGAAACACACGGGATTCAAACCATTCGGATGCGACCTCTGCGGCAAGGGCTTTCAGCGGAAGGTCGACCTGAGGCGACACAAAGAGACGCAACACGGCCTCAAATGAACTATCACGAGAACATTAAAAAAACACTAAAACTTGAATGTATAGCCCGTAATGACAGACGATAAGCTGTGAACAGAAACCATCGTGTAGGCCTGTGCTTCGAGGAACGACATGTGTCCATGACGTTTCAGAGCCGGTTTAAAATTCCCTTGGGTGAATCTAAACCCAAAATATTTACACTCATACTCACAATCGGTGCTCCCAAGCAAGAGGACGTAGCGAAAATCTGCGCCTTTCCAAAGAGCGGTGTTTGTTGTCAGTTGAAAGCAATCCGGGCAAAACAGACACACGACTGTGTGATTTAATACACATATGGGCAACTCATTTAACAATGCCGTTTCCATTTTTTGCACATTGTGTTATTGAACAAAAAAATTGCTCATATAGAGAGGCCTGCTATTGATATGGTTTACTGCAATAGAGTAGTGCATCCTGATGTAGGCCTAGCTATTTGAATTAAATAAATCAATACAATAAAACAAATACGTTTTCTATTTAATTATGTATAGCCCTGCGACAAGAGAAGTATGCTACAATAGTCTAGATGTAACCCCAAGTATTTCCCAATTGAAAATGTGCTGTTATTTTAACAGTTAGGCAAAGAGGCAAACATCCGAACATATGGTCCGTGAGTTCAAACTAAAACAAATGTGCGTCCTGCAATACCAAATATTTAATAAAATGATGTAGATCTCGTTTGATTTTTCCTATATATAATCAACGGCGTTTTCGTTTGAAATAATTACCTTTTTAACAGATTTTTGGATCCCCAATAGCTGATAAATAGCAACCTGGTCCGGGATCACCATTAGGACATTGCACTTTGAGTCAGTCTGTGTAATAGCTGGGAGTCGCCTTTGCCGTTGGCTATTTGTGTGGAAAACGCCGGGAGACCACAAAGTGAACCCAACGTCCCGAGAAAGGTCTCCGCGTGCCTCTGGGCGAGAAAGAGTGCGGTTGGACGTCCGTCTATAATTAATCAGACACGCGTCTTCAGCCGAGGAGAAATCGTTTTCTGTTATTTAACGCATAGGCATTGACAACACAGTGCCAGATTCATTTTGAAATCTATTTTAAATCGGATTATCTCTACGTTAAAGCAAAGCCTTATTCAAGATTCAAGAAGTGTTTATTGTCATCACATCCAGGACATGACGAGATTGTAGTAGCTGCCACATGCAGTATGAGCCTAATATTTTTATTTGTATATAATATTGTGTATAATTTAGGGTGAAGTCAGTCAGATGGCACCAACAAAAACATTAACGTTGGCTATTACATTTAATTGTGTTTTATGAATAACAATATTTGTTTTGATGCAGTAAGTCCGTCGTAAAATTAGCATAAAAGTGCTGATGAACATCAACGGGCCAGTCTAACTTTGCGGTTTATGAAGGGAAAAACGACACAATCATACAGCATTACCCAACTGACAACATAAAAAACATATAGGCCTATATGTATGTGTGTGTGTGTGTGTGTGTGTGTGTGTGTGTGTGTGTGTGTGTGTGTGTGTGTGTGTGTGTGTGTGTGTGTCCGTGCGTGTGCGTGTGTGTGTGTGTGTGCGGTGACATATCTTGCTTTTGCTCTTTTAAAAAGGAAGCACCGTACTAAAAATTAAATCGAGCCGGCCTATTCCAACGTACATCAAACGTCCCGTTTTATCTAACACGGAAAGAAAGATTGAGACAGGCACTAAAATTGAATAAATAAATAAAAAATAGAGATAAGATCATTATTATCAAATCAACTGGTAGAACCATCATCGTGCGTATAGGCTACGCCTACCTCTTGAAACGATTCGTAGTAGTGATTGGCGCTGTCACGTCGCAAGCAGGTCGCAAGAGGCTCTACACATTCAGCCCGTTCTACCTGGCGGCTCAAATGGGTCCGAGCAGCGTTTAGTTTGTCGCCCGGAGCTTTTAGGATGTTTGTTTTGGCTCGTGTTTTGTTTTACGTCAAACACTCTCCCTGCATATGTCACCGTCAACCAGGTGCTTTTTTTTTACCATGCAATAATTCTTTTTCCAAACATTTAGTTGAGAGAAAATCTATTTATTCATATAGTGGGTGCTCCAGTGGTGCCTATATGCTTTTATTGTGGAGGTTTGCGTCACTGTACATAGGCCTACATCCCGGAAAAGAAACCCAATAATGTGTTACCTGCACCTGCGTACGCGAACCTGTGTTGGCAATCATCATGTCTCGATGACGACAGATCATGTAAATGTATCACAGAGTTCACATGTGTGCTGTTTTCAACACCTGCACCAAATTATTGTCCAGTTATCTTATTCGTAAATGGAGGGAGATTAAAGTCCACTATTCTCGACATTGATTGAAATCAGTGACTCACGAGGATTTGATATGCGCCAGTTCCTCTAAAAAATCGTACAACATCCAAGCCTGCGGAAATGCTAAATATTTTAAACCCCAGGACGGACAAAGAGAAAAGAGGAAGGCCTGTTCATTTAATCAAGAGAGATAAAAGCTCAAGCCTACGGAATGAGACGAGCTTTTTTCCCGAGGAATAAAAAAACACTTTCTTCTTAGAGGGCATATTTCTGTTCACTGTTAACTAAACGAATACTAACGTGATGCATAGCCTATATTAAAGAAAAAAAATAAAAACAGAACACAATGGTAATTTCGGCCTGCTTGATCATCAGAATAAAAGGCCTACGGTTCTTTATTGTGGCGTTGCGTGTCCTCCCTTAGACGACCACGGCGCTTCACACGTGTTTACTGTAGATTCCCACCTTCGGGCTATTTGCTCTGTATTTCGAGGCCTGCGTTTTGCTTTGATAATGGACTAAATTGGCTTCACTGTAAAGACGAACAATGGTAGCACCATTTCAAATAGGCACATAAATATAACATATTTATGTATTAGGTATTTGTATATTTGTTTTACATACATCACACCCTATAGCCTGTATCATAGCCCATATAGGCGGTTGTTATGATTCCCTAAAATAAGCTTTTCAAGATAAATCTCGGCGGGGCGCCGCGTGCAGCCCGATGTTCACATGAGCCATTAGGCCCTGTTAGATTTGAGTGTGGCCGTGGAGTTGTGAAGCATTACTCCACTGCCCAAAGGCATATGAAATATAAATAGAGACTGGCTCAATCGATTCGAGAGTGCGAGTAATCAGAGCATTGCAGTGCTCGAGCTCAAATCCAAGCCTAGGCCTATACTGCTTCACCCCGTTGAGACGCACGCGCGCGCTTTACCACACGCGCGCTCAGCCGCAGCCTGTTAGAGTGAATTAAGTTTTCCTGACATATGTGGCATAGTTGTGCAATTAAGTTCGAATTCCACGTATAGTGGTTTTGGATAGTGTATTATTAATCTGAAATAACATGAATTATGAAGCACATATTCTAGAGGCAGATTTAGATGAAGTCCGGATAGGCTGCTAAATGTCTCAATTGAAGTGTATTTCGTTTCATATCGTTCTATTACACATGACGAGGCACGTGACTGAAATATGACCCTTTTTTAAAGACAGCCATTAGAAAATAGACGTATAGACAGACATACTATAGTAGCAATGCCTACTATAATGGCATTACCAATGTTCACAGTTTCTCCATGTTGCACAAGTTTTTTTTATTTTTATTTTTTTATTTTTTTTATATGGACAAGCAACAAGCAGCAAAAGCAGCAAAACTATAGAACCTGATAAACCTAATCTACGCCTCAGATACAGGTCTCATGCCCAACCTGCCACTGGGCTCCAGGACTCTGGGCATGTGGTGAGAAAAGATGAGCAGGATAAGGAGAGGAGGGGGGGTATTGTCTTGGAGCTGGAGGGTATTGTGTACGGTCATAATAGTGCAGCGGTTGCTCTCCGTGCAGTTCAGCAGATTTCACACAGGTCTGGCAGGTTGGGCAGAGGCCACAATCACAAAAGCCCAAGAGCCCACACAGATTTCCATCGCAAGGCTGATTCAAATCTGCCACTGTGATCATTGAGGTTGGAGAATGTGACGGACGGAAGAGCACGACAGGTGACGTGTCAAAGTGTGTCGGATTAAAACAAACCCAACGGCCGCAAAACTCAACGCCTTTGCGTATTCCACGTGGAGTGTTATATGCCCACTTGGGGAAATGCAATTCAACCAATGACCGCCGATAGCTAAAGTGAGGTATGGAGTGAGGTATGGAGTGAGGTATGGAGTGAGGTATGGAGTGGAGGTACGGAGTGAGAAGTTCTGCTCCCACCTGTCCTGTCCCTGGTGGACAGGTAAGCTAGCCGGCCGCCATGCGCTAGGCAGCGCCAGCAGTAGCTCATGTAGGACAGGGCTCTTTTGTTGCAAGGCCTTATTCATTATTCACCTGATCTGAAAAATAGACTCCACGCTAACCACACAGCTGTCATCGGGCAGCAAGGCATTGGCCACAAATTATTAATGACGCTGGAGAGAAGAAAGCAGGAGAGCAGGAGAAAAATAATAACAGGAGACGCCGGGAAAGCAGGTGACAGGCTGCGAGTACCCTGTCACCTTCTCATGCTCGCTTGGTTTCTCCATCGGCTAGCAGCATCACACCTTTAGCCACACGTTCAAACATTAGCCACACACAGTTGTGGCTAATATGGTTTTTAAACATATTATTCACATTGACCAGTGCTTCTCTAATCTGACTTTAGCCTTAACCACCAACCTCCCTCTAAAGCAAGGGTGTCAAACATACGGCCCGCGGGCCAAAACCGGCCCAATAGGGTGCTCAACCCGGCCCGCTGGATGAATTTTGAAAGTAAAAAAATGCATAAAAGGCACAAACTCAAAATTCTTAATACAATGCTATTCTATCATTGAGTGGGAAACCTGTGTGCTTGATGGGTAATTAACAAGTGTCGGTGCTCAAGGAATATAATATTCGGCGCCAGTATGAGACTCATCATGGCGAAAATACAACATCTTGTGGAAACCTTAAATCTGAGGTTGTTCATGATATGTTTTGTAAAAGGATGTTTAATTAAATATGAAGATTATCCTTATGTACTTGTACTTCTTTGCATGAAAACAAAGGGGAAAGCATGGACTTATTGTTATGTATAGGTAATTCTGTTGTGATTGCACTGGTGTGGCCCACTTGACATCTCATTAGGCTGTATGTGGCCCCTGAACCAGAATGAGTTTGACACCCCTGCTCTAAATCAAAGTGTTCTTACTTCACTTTTTTGGAGCGTATATTGGTAATGTTATGCTAATGCTACAAAATCCCAATGAAGGATTATTGTTTGCAAGCAACAGAATTATGAAGTATTCTATTAGTATCAGTTCTGCTCAGGATGGCGTAACATGACTTTAATAGTTTCATTAAAAGGCAGTGAAGTGGAGATGCTCGTGGGCCCCTTGCTCTTCCCCAGTTCTGGTTATGATGGCATGTCCCCTGGCTACCATCACAGGTGGATTCCCCGGGGAGCCAGCCCAGTGACCGAGGTGTTTCTTGTGTATGTGTGTGTGCGTGTTTGTAGATACCCCTAAGGGGATTGGCTTATTTATATATTTATGCCAAAGCCTGTACTACCTAAGCCCATGAATGCGACCACACACCTACAGCCACAAACACTCACAAGAGCGCACACACACACACACACACACACAAAAGGATAAATGAGAGTGGACATTTTTTGCTCTGTCCATCCTTGAAAGCTTTCCATTAGGCCGGTTGTGCTTGGAAGGTCTGGGGCCCTGAACAGCATGAGGCCAATGGGGGCTGAGCAGCACAAGGCCGATAAAAGCAAAGGGGGTGGGGGTGCGAGTGTTGACTCATTTAAAGACATATTTACACGGTTCATTAGGCATTACATATCACTTCACCATTTAGTTGTGAGCTTTCACCCACTGGAACAAAGACACTGGGCTGCTGCACAGAGCTAGATTCCTCTGCTTGCCACACCACATAAGGGAGTGTTTGTTTGTTTGTTTGTTTGTTTGTAAACAAAATACATGGATGCTGGATACTGGATGAATCAATATTATATTCTGTCGGTGTACCTAAAAACACTTTTACATTGAGCCTTGTTACAAGGGCGCATCATCTCTGCCTTATAAAACATGAATAGTGAGTGACATTAAAAGGATTCACTTTGGTTAACAGGGTTGATAACAAGGTATTCTGTTGAGGAATGTAAGGGACAAGAGGGAGCACACTATAGCCTTTCAAAGCGGGTTTGACACTTCATCGCTTAGGATTTGTCATCTAGTTGAAGTGATGGCAAGAATGTTAAGGAAGTATGATGCATGAGTTAATGTTAGCGTACACAACAAACAAACTGTGAATTACATTTGCTTTCAAAAGTCTAAATAAGAATAAACCGTAGCTCGATTGTGTCAATAAACATGGTTATAAGATGTAGAACCTCAGTGGCTTGGTCGAGGAACCATTGAACCATTTAAATCTTGATTGAATTTTCTTGAATGATGACAGCCGAAAGCATGTGTAATCACAGTTTCCTATTCTCTGAGGAGGCATTTGAATGTTTAGTGTGTGTCATAATGGATGTAACACCTCTTGTCTACACAAAACTGCTTAGCGTTCAAGAGCAAACACAGCAAGGCAAGATATTGCTTAGTGAAAGTCATCCCTCTAACCAGGCCTGATTGCAGCTATAAATCTATCTAAAAAATTCATAGGATCCATTTCACAAATGACCAAGCCAAGCGTGCAGCTATACACCCCAACAGCACAGAAGAGAGAGAGAGAGTGCACAGCACGGAATAGTTACAAGCCAAAGCCGCGCACAGGAGGAGAACATGTACAAAACGACAAAGATTTATTCTCAGCCATGATCAAATATTAATGCTGAGGCATTCAAGTAAAGTTACTTTTTGTGTTCTGATTTAATGAATGATTTGTGCGGTGGTGGAGCTAGGAGGCACATATGTTGAGTTTGCTGAAGCCTGTGCTAATGCCCTTTCAGGGGTCGTTTGGTCATGTGTCAGGCTGCAGCAGGATCAAGGAAATGTTTGGGTGCTGGGCAGCGATATGCTGGAATCGTGGGGACTTAAACAAAGGGCTGAGATATACTGGAGTCATGGGGACCTCGACATAGGGCTGAGAAACACTAAAGTTAAGGGGACCTTAAGGAAAGGGCTGAGAAACACTAAAGTTGTGGGGACCTTAAGGAAAGGCAGAGATAAATGCCAGAAATACACTGAGGTTGTGGGGACCATAAGACAGGGCAGAGATAAACTGGGCAGAGATATACTCGAGTCGTGGCAGTTTAAACACAGGGCAGACAGGAACTTGATTTGATAGGCTTAAAGTAGAGCAGAGGCTCATCCAACCATTGTGGTACTGATGTGAGTTACCAAACCTAACCATTGTGGTACAAGTGATGGTTCCCAATCTTAACCATGCTAGTACAGCTGAGGGTTACCTAACCACTGTGGCACAGGTGAGCCCTGCCTTACCTGCACCTGAGCTCTTTGTGAGTGAAGGATTGATCCTGAGTGAAAGGAAATGTATCCGGGCGATGCTGTGACTGCCTCGTTCCCCCTCTGGCAGACTCTGAAACTTTAATGACCACAAGGAGAATCTGATCCACTATCCTTATCGTCTGTATTTATCTCTAACCTCAAAGCTTTGTATATGTCTGCAATATGCAATATCCACATCACCTTAGAATGGGTCTCTAGCAGGGCAGTGTTGATCAGCTGTTGCTTATTATGTAACATAAATCGTGGGATATAATGTCCTTAGGATAATATAAAAGAGAAGAAAAGGAATTAAAGAAGGAATAGACATTGGGTTGCAGCCTGCCTTTGTTCCAGGGGCCAAATACCAGAATGTGAGTAAAAAGTGTGCAAATACAATTGAGGTAAGAGGAGCAATTGACCTGGGAGAGAGCCACGAGCGGGCAGGAAGTGCCAGCGGACATCTTGTGGCAAGTGAAATAAGAATTTTAACACTTGACCGAACACCTCGACAGGATGAAGGGAGTTTTTAAAAAAAAAGGCTAAAAGCCTCCATCACTTCCAGCAAAGACATTGGTACCCCAAACACGGTGTGTCAGCATCTCTAAACAGCGGCGAGGGAGCGGCCTGACAAAATCGCTTTGACAGCCAGCTCACATGTAACATCTCCTGTGCGCCCACCTTTGGGAGTTGCCGGGCAGTTTTGCTCCATTGCCGGGGGAAACCAAGCCTCGTGTGCGATCTCAAAAGAGGTGCTCGCCTGTGAGTGTCGCGCGCCAAACCGCACGCCACTTATTGATCCGCGTCAGACAGGGTGTCAGTCCCCGGCCTTTAACTCCGGCCGCTGGAAGTCTCTATCTGTGTCTGTTCCAAGGCAACTGCTCGCCGTGTTGCCCTATTGATTGGGGACAACCCGACACTGGTAATTGTCATCAAAATGCCGATGTACAGAAGGCCGAGCAGGCTGGTGGAGACGTGAGGGTCCGGGGAAGCTATGGATTATCTGGGATGGTTCCCAAGACTGTTGTTCTCCAGAGAAGATGTGAGGTGTCTGATATGTTCCTCTCTGGCCCTGAGAGCTTCCGACTCATACAACGCTGGTCGCTGGTGGATAAACAGCATCACAGCATGCTGAACGACAACACACACACAGTGTTCCCCTAACACACTCCTCTTACCCCCCCCCCACCCCCCGCCACTACTCCTCCCTCCAATTGTGTGCTACAGAGTTGTAAGTATCCACAAAAAGGGGCCAAGGTCAACATTTTCCCTTGTGTGACCTGGCCATCCATTAGCTCTATTTCCAACTCCCTTCTCAATACAGATATAAGACCCATTATTTTGTCATATTTAATTTTCTTTTAGGATATTCTGCTAATTTGTTTACTGTATATTTTAGGTTCAGGTTTTAGATCTTATTATTCTAAAACTATGTATTTTTTTAATCAACATTTATTTTGCCTGGTGTAATCTATTCTAATTAAACCTAGTTTTCCCATGGGGAACTAAAGTCTAACCTTATTGTATCTTGCAAAAATGTAACTGCATGTCCACAAACTACAGCATAATTGCAAAGTAATAGACATGGCCTTGGACTTGTCCACTGAATGGACTTGAATGGGCTTGACCACTGAATGGAGCTTGTGAATTCATTAAAAGGTAAAAGAACACGTACAATCCATTTGCAAGAACAAACAAGCAATCACAAACTAAAATCTGGTTGGTATAAACCAAGAGCTCTCTAATGCTTTAAAAATCAAGTGCATCAGACCAAACTCTGAAAACCTTACTTGATATGGGGCCCCTGGGAGCAGCCCTGACCATAGCAGTTTTCCTTGACAAGGCCACTGATGCCTGGGGAGGTATTTGGCAGACAGGAGAGGCAACAGCGCTGGTCTGCAGGGCCCCTAGGGGCCCGGCGGGGTAAATAGTACTCTGGAAGCCGTATGCTCTCTAAGAGGTCACCAAGGAAATACAGCAGAGGAGAGGGAAGGTGGAGCATGTAGCCTGTTCTCACTCTTTGTATACCAGTCCACAAATACCAGTCCATAAATACTACACTACCCTTAAAGATACACAATCAACAGAATATGTATCTCTGCAGGTTGCAGGTTAAATGTAAATATATCAAATGTTTTTTGTATGGTTAAAGGGGTAGTTCAGAATTTTGGACATAGGACCTAATTTCCAAGTCAGCCAGTGTGTTATTTATCATTGGAGACGTTTTCAACAAATTTCATTCAGTCCTTCTAGTTGCAGAGTTCGCTGGTGCTCGGCTAGCGCAAGTCAACGGTTTCTGCTAGCTTGCTAATAAAAACAGTCTTACCCACTCTACAGTACACCCGAAGCAAATAAATTATAACGCCAGACTATCGATGTAAATGTCTGTGCTGATTTTAGAAATAAAACCAACCTTGCATGGCATTGCATTTTGAGGGACTTGTGTCTCAGCAGCAGCGTTATACTTCCTGGTCGTAGGCTATGGCAGCGGCGGACTGATATTACCTAGGTTACCGGCAGAAACTAGTCCCTCAAAATGCGATGATTCATGCAATATGAGGTTAGTTTTATTTCTAACATTATTCCATCAACACAGACATTTACATCAATAGTCTGGCGTTATAACTTATTTGCCTCGGGTGTACTGTGGAGTGGGTAAGTTTTTATTTGCAGGCAGAAACCATTCACTTGCGCTAGCCTAGCACCAGCAAACTCTGCAACTAGAAGGACTGATTGAAATTTGTTGAAAACGTCTCCAATGATAAATAACACACTGGCTGACTTGGAAATTAGGTCCAATGTCCAAAATTCCGAACTACCTCTTTAATCGAAAGTATAGGCTTGAATAGTACTACTTAATATAAATCAAAATTATTTTTGCTTCTCTGTCTAGGTGCTATGCTTAAGCTCATGAAAATGTGGTACATTTTCTGAACCTGCATCTCTCAAGTCCAACATGTCATAACTTAGATACAAGGGAATTAACACTAACAACCTAAACATGTATTATCATGTCCTTGTAGTGGAAAAACAATAAAAATACAACAAAAACCAAAAGAAATACATATAAACAAGATAATTAGGAGCCAGAGACGGAATCCAGTTACACTTATTGTTTTCCTGTCAGTGAGCAGATGAATTATAAATGGATATGTGATAGCAGAAGGCTCACCACATGCTTTAAGCTAGCCAAGTGGCTAGCACACAAAGCAGCAGTAAACACTATACTGGCTGACAATTACACCTGTCAAACATCAACCATTATATTAACTAATGGAAATTATAATGTAGTTAAGGTGATAGATGGCTCAAGACAGAGTATAGACTAAGCCTAATCTCTAATATGAAACAACAGACAGTGTGGGATATTTTATATGTCGAGACATCCCAATAACTCAATTGGGTTTTTCAATTACTTAGAGTGTGTAGATGTCTTTATAGCTAGATGCTATTCTATTCTTAACAGGTGATCAGCATTTTTTCCATTGGCAGTGATTATGTCTACAACGTGACGGCTGTGGTCACACATTATTTACTCCCATATTCCTAAAGCCAGGGGGCCTCTAGCGACAACACAGACCTCACCAGCAGCCCATTAAACAGGCCAGAATCAGGGACAAACACCGGGCTGCGTGCCGGTGTGGACACTCTATTTACACTATAGAGGCTCTTTTGTGCAATGCTTTCATCGCACTGCAATAAGTAGAGTAAACCCAAGCAGCAGATGCTGGCTAAATCCTGCCGTTCAAACAGGCTCCTGTCTCCATTTATCTCAAATCAGGGCCTGAGCCGCCTCTTTCTGAAGCCAGTTAGATGGAGAAGGATGTCCGTGATTGTCGCTCTATTGTTATAATACACAAACACAGAGGGCCGAGGACGCGGCGTCCTTTGAAGTCTTTGTGATCGCACAGAGAGGTGCTTTGTCACTGAACAATCGGGGATAGGCGCCCATAAACCATATGTATGCTTCATATGATGCGTTTGAGTTAATTACATTAGGCTCGTGATTAATTCTTTGACAATCATTTGGATTTATTTACCCTTTGATTCTTCAGATCATAATGACCTTTCCGCAACAAATGTTTTGGCAGAAAGTATGCGCTGGTGATATCATTCTAAATACTATTGTTATTTTCCATTGAACAGATTTCGAACACTCCATAAGTATGTGCTTCATTAGGCCAAACCAAGAGCAACAGATTTTGTTCCCGAGTGCCTCTTCATTCATACAGGGTAGACTATTATTCTACATCCTTCCAGACAGTTCTTCAGTGACCACACTGTAGTCGTTGCCTTTAATCCTATTAGAGCTCAAGCACAAAGAGAGTTAAGAGGTTTATGTTGGGGTTGTCACTGACCAGCCCTCTCTCTTGCCTTATATTCAGCCAGATACCAGTGCTGTCACTGGTTTGTCTGGTGCATGTCACCTTACTCTTTGGACGAGACAACATCCAACCCCCACAATCAATTGAAATCATTGCCAGGTTCAACACATGGAGACAGCAACGATGTCCATGGATCAGATCGGTGATGTCATCCAGAAATGGGTGAGTCATCAACGAGACAAGGGTTTTCTGTGGGCTGTTAGCTACGACAACCTTCTAACGGTTAGGCAGTGTGTTAGGTACTGGCCCAGGTGGCCACACAGTTTTAACCTGATAAGTCATCCTATACTGCACACATGATGTTTACTACCTGTTGCCGCAGACAGACATAATGTCCAGGTCTATATGTGTATAGCAACTAGTCACAATAACAGTCTCAAAGAGCTCATGAACCTAAGTTCTTGTAAGGGTAAGGACAAAATGTGCAACCCAACAAAGGAACACATATCAGGGATGAATTAAAGTCCAGGGATGGCTATAACCTACTGTTTGATCTAACATAAAATAGTAGCAAAATAACAACAAGTAAAAACTAGATTCTACAAACAGGGTTACAGACATATAACGATTACAGAAAGACAACACAAAAACTACAGGCACTCATACACAAACATACTGGAACATAGGGTTGAAGTATAAACCTAAGAATCCATTCATTTGAATAGTTCAAGTTTTGAAACACGGAGACTGCCTTGAACTGTCCAGTTCCAAGTCCTTCAAAATTGAAACAAAACATGCATGATATAAAATCCTTTAGTTTCAAGCCCTAATGCAGAGAAATCCTTGTTTTTAGCAGTATACTTAGAACAATCAACGGACATTGACAGTTAGTCTTAAGATCGAAGCTCAGGTAAGGAGAAGCCATGTCCTTGGTAGGTTTTATTAATGAAACACAACCAGTGGGTACGCCATCATAAAGGGAAGGCCACTCCATAACTCTACCATGTAAGTGCAGTGGTGCATGACCTATATACAGGCAGTGAGGCATCTTATCTTTTGACTGTGAAAATAAGCAATGGAAGATACAGCAGATCACATTTATCCAACATAATAACTAATCTAAATATGGGCCTCATCACAATGATTAAACATCTTATGTTAAACTATCAAACAAAAACAATCATCCCTCAATTTTAAAACCCGTTTCAGAGAAATACACCAGATGATGGTTGGGAGCCAGAAGACAACAAGCTCTTCCTGGACCTCGGACACAGCTGCCTTGCTCAAGGGGACACTGCACAACTACTAACATTTCTTCAGGATGTGAGAAACCAGGTAAATCCTACACTCTGAACAGGTGGAGGTTGTTATGCATTATACATTGAAATGTAGTTACATTCATAGATTTAACATGGTTAGTTTTAGGTATAAAATATGTGTAATATGTTCAAAATAGTTCAGAATCGTGCTATTTATTTACCAATGTTGTGTTGGTTAATGTCATGGCAAGGACTGGTGTAAAGTCACACATCATGGTGAATAACCACCAGGACATTTTAGAGTCCATCCACTAAACTTCATCATGCTCAGAAATTCTCATCTGTTATGGACAGCTCACACCTGAGTAACTACAGATGTCAGTCGGAGGAGTTGGGCAGTGTGAATCGGTCATCACTCCCAAAGGAGACAGCAATGGGGGTTACAAAGGCAGCCAGACAGAGTCAAGACAATACAGCAGATCCTGGCCCCATATTCCCTGACCATGCTAAACAGCAGTGCTCTGCCTCCATCAGCATGGACTTCATGTGTAATTCCCTGGAAGTGTGGGAAGCAAATGGGCAGCTTTGTGTTCATTGTTTCCCGCATCACTGAGAATATTTTTCAATATGTCTCTCTGAAGTTGTCTCCCCTTCTCATCCATCGTATTTATGTTTTATCTCAAACAGTTTGCTGTGTGTTGATTTTGTTTCCTCTTACTAAAGCATTAAACACAGATATTTATATAAACAGGGGTGTAACGAGGACTCCACATGTACCAGAAGTCTGGAGGCTAGCTGCAGGGTCAATGGCTCACATATAGGGTTACGTATGGACATCTGGAAAACATGACCAGGTGTATTGCAATGTTGAAATGTGAAATTGTATGAAAATTGAGGGAATATTTAATAGTGTGTAACAATGATGTGTGACAGACCAACTTAAAAGTAAAACTCATGTGGTCTCTTTGAATCAGGAAATTGTCCAATCTATGGGCTGTGGACTCCTGGAACCTCTTGCAAATGAAATGATGAAAAAGGAGAAGAGTCTGGTCCACTGTGAGTTGGCTATGACTCACCTCACCATGGTAGGTAACCAACCATGAATACTGGGTAGATAGCATAGACCTACATTTAGCTCGACAAATGTGACTAATTATCTCCTCTTTTTGCATCTAGACGTGCAGGCCAAATGAGCTCCTGTGTGGTCTGCTGAAATTGATAGACAATGTGGATGCCAGTGCTATTTCAGACACCATCATAGCACTGGCTCCACATCTTCAAACAGGTAGCGTTCAAAATACATGAACTCTAACTTGCACCTCTGTAGTTAACACATAACACATAGTCAGCTTTCAGGGACCAGAGGATATTTTTTACTGGTCTGATCTGTGTCCTTTGGCTAGATCCCCTAACAACCCTTACCTAAACTTACCCCATACTAAAATAATACCTATATCTGACGTGGCATGGGAATTTCCGCAGCAAGGGTGGAAATGTGGTGTGACATGTGGCCTACATGTGAATATTTTGCCATAACCTGCACTATTCAGGTTAAGGCAATCTGTTACCAAAGTCACACATTTGGTCACTATTTATTCAATATTTTGTCTTTATTATTATCATTATTATTATTGTTGTTGTTATTATTATTTTACATAATTATATCATGATTTAATATGATTTAATTCACTTTTTGAAAATGTGTTTTATTCACATGCTTGATAATCCAAGATCAATCGTTTTCTTGTTCTATTTTGGAATATTAATCACGGGTAACTGGGAAAAGGGGGGGTATATATGTTCAATATGTGGAGGGGTCATGTCCCCCCTATCCCTGCCCTAAATGTGCGCCCAAATCCCACATATACATCCCGTACCCGCAATCTTCGTCGAAGTGAATGGATACAGGCAAATGGGAAAGTATTTGGCGCCCCCTGCTGGGAGTTAATATAATCTCAAACTAGGGTTGCCTACCCTTGTACCAATCACCCCTCATAAACCAAGCTGAAATAATGAAAAACATGCACCTGTTTATGGGCTATTCAGCTATTTCTATATTGTTACACCATATCTTTCTAAATTACCCATCAACCATCCCGATTGCACCAACCACTTCCTATAACAGTGATTCCCCTCTGCTGTGTTTCCTTTAAAGTGCTCCTTCGTATGTGCGAGGGACGAGCAGCCTCCCTGGACGTGGCTCTCTCTTCCATCCAGAAGCAGCTGTCCCGCCTGCCGGTGCCCTACACCAAACAGCTGGAAGAGTCCGACCAGTACGGCCTGTGTCGCAGCTGTAGCACCCTGACGGACTTTGTCAAGCCCTTCGTGGAGGAAGTGAAGGGAAAAGATAATAAGAAAAGCTCACCATGTCTTGAAGCCCAAGAGATGAATGATGTGCTTCTTAAATTGTGAGTCATTCAATCATTGTATCTTTGAGATCTACATTTTTCCAAGCAGAAAAGTGAGGAGTTTGTTGTTGAGGCCAGTCTAGGGAAATCTTTCTGTCACACGACTTTTCCACTTTTCACTCCCAAATCAACAGGGGTTATAATTTCGCTTCCCATATTCTTCATTTGCTCTTCATAATAATTCAAGTTATCCTAGCACTAATGATGACAAAACAATGAAAACAAACAATGGCAATGCACTGATCATCATATACTCATTGTCCCGCAGCTGCACGAGGAGCCTGAGAGAGCCACTATTCCAGGCCCAACTAGACGCCAGCAGGAAGTCATCTCTGTGGTTCTTCGCAGCAGAGATAATGGTTTGAACATTTCATTCAACTCAAAGTTGGCATCAATAAGAGACAGTGAATGTAAATGGTGGAATGAAAATAGGGTCGAGAGAGAGAGAGATGTGCAGTTTAGATTGCAATATCTACAACCTTAATCTTTGACCACATAGGTTCCACAAGGAGGGCTCATGAGATAAAACAGAAGCACCTTCAGAAATAGGTGAACCAAGCACCAAGATAATGGCCCCATGTCTCCCTGTTCCCAGGTCATATTGGCATCTCTTCAGAAGCCCTTGGCTGACCATCTGCTGTACGTACCCCAGAAGAGAAGCATCATGGTGGAAGAGACTCATGAGTCTGATGAGTGCAGGGCATCCATAGCCTACCTGCTGTTTGTCCAGCTCATCGGCATTGACAACTTCCCTGCAGTGTTCAGGTGAAGAATACAACTAATCGTTATCCCACATGCTCAGAGACAACACATTCAGACCAGTGATAGAGTGGTAATCCAGTACTTGCATATTAAAGAGATCACTGTCAATCTCAATTACAATCCATTAATATATTTATGATCTTCTGTTTAGCCCTAGGTTTATACTTCAGTGCAACATGGAATACATTAATCTCCTGCTCAGTAGGCAAGTATTTGTGCAATGGGATCTAAGTGGTGTCCATAGTAAAATGGATGGATGGATGTCTGAAATAAGTAATTGTCCATTTGTTCAACAGAAAAGATGAATCATACGTACTCAAAGGGCTGGTAAGAACACATAAATATATATATTCTTCTATTCTGGCTGTAGCCAACCTAAACTTAAGAGCCCAACCAAAAGGCTCTGGGTTTACCCCCTCTATCTAGAAGTGTCCTTGATCATGTTTCGTAACCTTCTTAGTACTTGTATTTTATGCTCAGTGTAAATAGGAATAAAAGCATAATAACATAGATTAAATTTAAACTAATTTATGTGTAATCACTTTTTTCGTCCAGGAGTTATATGCCAGAAGCTTGGACAGTGTAGAAGATGGTAGTCTCCCAGTGGATCTACTAGAACTGAAGATGCTCTACAGCGTTTCACAGGTACTTAATATCAGGTGGAATATGTACTGCAGTAATATTTGTTATATGTAACAAATTATTTGAATAGTTATCATAGTAACACAAGGAGGCTGTGTCCAATGTGTGTTGAATAACAGTTTGGCCCTGGTTCTAGACAAAATTGTTTATCTAATGTTAATTAAATGTATTGACTTTACAACAAATTAAGTATTAAATACACTGTGTGTGGGTCTGTTGCTTGTTTATTACAGAACTTGCGACAAATTCTCATTGACTGTCCATCACGACAATTGGTGAGTTGAGTTGATGAGAAAGAGACATCATGAATACTTGCATATCGTCCTGAGGGAAGATGAGTGAATACTATACCTAAATGTAAATGAATACAATAATGCTGTTCTCTCAGAGAGAGAGGGGCCTGCAGGTGCTTCAGCTCTTCATCAACAAGTTGAATTCACAGGCAAAACACAGATTTTTCAGGTGACAATTACATTTAATAAACTACTACCTATAATATGTTGATCGATTTATGTGCACTGATATTCAACATATTTTGTACAGGTATATGCTGAAAACAAGCCAGCATTCAGGAATAGAGGGTTACATCATCAAAAACATCAAAAATCAGGTTGAATTTTCAATGAAGGTAAGACAAACGCAATTTTTGTGCCCACATGTAATTTTATTAATTCATATCATCACACAGGTCAGCTGAGCTGACCGGTGCAATTTAAGTCTGAATTGTTTGAATTGACAGCATACTTTCTAAGATTTAAGGAAAATTAAAGTGGACATCTCAATGATCTCCGTTTCGTAAAAAACCAATATGCCACTACACACACACACACACACACACACACACACACACACACACACACACACACAAGTTGAAGAGTGAGTCTGTTTGCCATAGCTCTGCCATTCCCTCTCGGTCAGAACAACCAATGCTGGGTGATGGACAAACATGTCACTAGGTGCGCTGCTTGTGATTTGAATGCATTGAAGGAACGTTGCTAGCCGGTTCGTAACATTCACAATACTGCAAATGCAAGGGCCTTCATCAGAAGGCCGTAGGCTGAACCACTATTGTCTAACCTCATTAGGCGATAGTGACTGGCCCCGATTTAAATGAAATCTTTGGAAATCTTTGAGATTGCCACTCTACCTGATCATATTTACCGCAAAAAAGCATGATGAAGATGAGGTTTTGGAGATATGCATGTGACCTGATACTTTCCCTCTTAGCCAGGGAATGAGAATGACTGGTTCTTGGGAGTGGAGTTTATTTATCTGCTGGAGCAGGCGCTGAGTCTACCACAAGGTGCTGAGACATACCTGCTGCAGAGCATGGACAGGTGGGTACGGGGTAAAAATAGAACTTAACAAAGGCCTTAACAAAGGCACTGAATACATAAACTAATGGTTCTCTTTTTTGATATTAACCTTAGACATAAAAGATCTAATAACTGAAGGTATAGAATAACATTTAGTGTTCAAGTCAATTTAAAGCAATGGACAACAATTTAACCTGAAACTATGTTATTACTGGTTATTAAGTTGTGATTTCCTTCCATTACTTCATGCTGATTTAATGGGTGGAGTCTATTTTCCCTCCTGGCTACACAGCCAAGTGGGCAATTACTGTAGACTCAGAAGGCCAAGTCATGCCTGTGACGTTTTGGTAATTTCATGTTTTAGATCCTGTTGTGCCTTACTTTAACACAAACGTCTTCCTTCACGCAGGGTAATGGAGGGCCTCAACCTGCTACGTTATCTTCTCATCAGAGACAAAGAATGGAAGCGCAACGTGAGTAACTGGTTCACCACTTCACTGTATAAGCTGTTTGCTGGTATGCTTATCACTTAACGCTAAACCCCTCCCCTTACTGGTAGTTAAGTGTGTGGAAGGAACTGTGCCGCATCCAAGATGGCCACCTTAAAATGATGCGTGTGTGCATCACTATGTCAAGAACATATTACATCAATGAAGCAAAGACCCTGCGGGAGGATTACAAGCTGAAAGCAACAGGTAGGAACGGTCTACTTACCTGGTAGTGAGACCTCTCAAGTGCCTCTTCCAATTGAAATGAGGGAGCTGTCAATTTACGCCATGACACTGACCATATGCAGTCCTCGGAGGGAAATAAGTATACTCCTTTTTGCAAATTCTTTTTCATTTTAGGCTTTGTTTTATCCTTAAATGTTTATAAAGTGACTGTATCAGTTACCAAATATCAGATAAGTAGGTGCTTGTTTGTTGAATACTCTTGTGTTTCTATGGTACATCAACAACTTTTCATCTTCCAGAGGCTCGCGCTGCAGCAAGATCGGCGCAGCTAGTCCATGGCTTAAATGTGAAGCATGACAAGAAGGCTGATATGTCCCCGGAGGTCCAGTACCAGGTACAGTGACATGTGAAATGTACCTGGTTCATATAGGTGGCAACATCGTTAGATTACCCAATCTAACGTAAGTGTTCAGGGGACAATGCTATCACTGATATAGTCTTCTTTAGTTGTTCTCCATGGATTAGTCACAAATGTATTTTTAAATTATGACACATTATTTTTCAGGTTCTGCAGAATGCGTTGGTGACCTTTGACCTGATGGAAAGCCTTATCTTTCGCATTGAGGAGATAAAGGATGAGAAGGCCAAGAATGTAAACTAAAGAGATTCATTCAATACTGAAATAGAGAAGACTACTCTTTATGTAGTCCACTGTGGATGTTTAATAAACAGTATTTGGGCGATTTTTTTTATTTTTTCCAATACATTTTCTTTTCCGAAGAAAACTACATCTCTTCATTTCAATAGTGGAACTACATTAAAGTCAATGGGAAAATAAGCCTGGATTTAATTGTATATAATACATTCAACTGCCTCCTTTAAGTTGTTTAGTCTTATGACTAAACTGAAAGAGTGGAAAATCTCTTGTTATATTTGCTACCCCAGTTTCACATCTCTGAGCATCTTCCACACTGGGCTGCGTTCGATGATGTGGGCTCTGGCCAGAGACAGACGGTCCCGAATGGTGTCCACATGGGGCTTGCTGGTGGCCTGCACGCATACAGTTCCAAACACAGTGATTTAATGCATGATTAAATCAAATCATAAGCATCAATCCAATACGTCAGGTGCCTTTCATTTTTATCTGGGCCCGTGAAACCCTTTGAGACTGCAGCTGTGATAAAGGGCCCTGTTCACTTGACTAGAATAAAACCAACCAACCAATATTGCAAAAGATATACTAAAGATGACAAGATTAGCCGTACCTTAGAGATAGTCAACATTCCTTTGATGATGTCACCATTGTTCCTCACAGGAAGAATTCTCAGGTTGCTGCCAAAGAATCTAGAGATGACGACATGATCGCTTCAAAGTCACACTTTCCATACATCCGTTTAGATTGTATTTATTGCCTGATGACTCATGCATAACCATATCAATAACTTGAGTAGAGTTTTGTGTAGTAGCCGACCTCTGTTGAATGTCTGATAAGATGTCCAGTTCTCTCTTCCCATTAAATGGGGCGCAAAGAAGCAGAAAGCTGTTCCGATGGACTTGGATAAATCTCTTTATCTTTTCAAAGAGTCCCGTATCATTTGCACTTTCAGGCACTTCATCCAAGTACACGACCAAAAATGCGGTTCCTGTTGAAGATCAGTTTGTCAGTATATTTCAGGTTAGCCTACATGGATCTGACTGAGATTTAACATTCACTACTTGATTGTTACGCATGCACACTGGTTTGTAATTGCAATACAATACAGTTGTTTCACGGCAGGTTGCAGAATATATTTAATGTTCAACAATGTAACAGATACAACCAATAGGTTTACTTTGTCCAGTTGTATTGCCCATAAGATTTCAAAATGTCTTCTTCAAATTTAGCATGTTATTTTATAACTGTTAACCTTTGAGCAAACTACAGGAGGTACGTGTACAACAGTAAGTAGTAAAGCCATTGTACTACAGGAGTACAACAGTACGTAGTAAAACCATTGTACTACAGGAGTACACCAGTCAGTAGTAAATCCATTGTACTACAGGAGGTACATGTACAACAGTACATAGTAAAACCGTTGTACTACAGGAGGTACGTGTACAACAGTACAGTAAAACCACTGTACTACAGGAGTACAACATGTAAAACCATTGTACTACAGGAGGTACGTGTTACCTGACGAAGGGAAAATGAAGGCTCCACATTCGACGCTGTCCGAAAATCTGATGCGGTGTTGCTGTCCCTTCAGTGACCTGATCACGTCGTGGTTCTTAACAACGAGTACATAATATTAAATGGCGTATTCTTCTTTGGCTTGTTTCGTTGCGAAATTTTATAACGAAATGTTCTAATTTCAACAGTGGCAAAGTTATATAGCTTTAAGCTTTTTAGCTGCTATTAATTAATTTAGCTAGCCGACGAACGTCAGCTGACCGCAATTCGGACAGAGGAAAGTTGTACCTGGCTATGAACGTTTTACCTGAAGTGACGAACTGGCAATGATGGTCGTAGTCCACGGAATGGGCTGTTGGGTTTTGGTTGTCATGTTAAAAAACCGTCGTTCACGTTACTTCATGTCTCTACAAAATGTGGACTCGGGCTGCAACTTGTTTTATTTCATGGCACGAGGACCTAACGGTCCACAGCACGAGCCCAGAACATTCAACTGTAAGGTCACACCAATGAATGTTTATCATTTCCACTATAATACACACCATGTTAAAATAATAGGCTACATAAAACTCAGTTTTATTTAAATCAAAGACATTTGAGTTAACACGTGTATAAAATGCATCACATAGGCCTTCATATGCCTTGTAAACAATTAACTAGTTAAATATAACAGTAAGCTCTTCCTTCACACAAGCAAAGCCAGACAGCAGCTTGCCGTCTTGACAATGAAAACAAAAACACAAACCGTTTATACTTCTGGACTTCAACATCATAACACCATTATCTTTTATGATGCCCTATTTTCATGGCATGTGATCAGCAGGAATCCACTTAAAAAGGCATTTTCTTCCAGTCTGGTCTACATATTCACTCCATATTAAGGAACAGAAACAAAGACTGACAGACAAACATCTACTGCCATTTCAAGGTACCATTAGATAAGACCAGATGTATCTGCATCGTTGGTGGACCACAAAACTGTTGACAGATGTTTTTTGTTTTTTTACATAGGCCTATCCTTCAAGGTATTCAGCCTTCGGGAAGGAGCCTAAAGCTGGAGAGAGACAGGGGTTGTTGTGAGACAGGAGGGTTGAGGAGGAAGGTTGTCCATCTGCAGGTCTTCTTGCAGCATTTCCTCCAGCTCTTTGTCCCAGTGGTCGTCATGGTTCTCCACATCAGCCACCACCTCATACTCCTGGAGCTCCAGCTGTAACTCCTTCTCCCAGTCTGGCACATCATCCTCTGAAAATACAGCAAGAGGTTGGGATTCTGCTTTGGCCTTGGCTTTACTGAGGAATCATTTAATTATTTCCTAATTTCGGAATATTTAGTTATACAAATTCTGTGAAGCTAATTTTATTGAATTGAATTTGAACGATATGTGCTTAATACACTTTAATTGACTTGCCAAGGCCAAACAAATCTGCCTTCTATCTTATTAGCCAGTGGTCCAGGACCATCTGCTCCATCTCATTGCAGATGTCTTCCTGATCTACGTTACCTGAGGTGTCACTCACTAACCCAAGACATACCTCGACAAGTGGAGAGATCTTCTTCATCTTTCTGTAACACAGAGAGACAGGTTTACGCTGTGTACAGAAGTGTACTTATACACAAAGTATGCTTTACTATAGCATGTGCTTGCAGAGGAAAATACAGCATAGGAGCCCAGAATCTTACCAAATTGAGTCCATGTTTATCACTAAGGGTGGACTTCTGTCTGACCGCATCTGTACAAAAGAAGATGTTTAACTTTTTCACTGCCTGGTATCAGTTGGCTATTAAGGGCAGGACAGTGACGTGGCAAATTGAATGAGCAATAGTACTACATAGAAATACAGTACATATCAAATAAATGTAACCTTTGTTCCAATCAGGGTCGAGACGGTCCAGACTTTCAGGGTTTTGAGGCCTCTGTGCTGCCAACAACCTGATCTGAGCGGCCTGTTTTATCAAGGACACGCGGTAGAAGTAGTTCCTCCAGAACGCCTCCTCCTTTACCCTGGATAGTACACACATGCTTTCTTAAACTTGTCTTACAGTCATGAATAGATGGGGTCGGACTCAAGGCTCACTGTTTGGGGACGAGATGAAAGCGCATTTTGCGGAGGAGTTCGTCCTCTTCCAACATCACCATGGCAACTGGGGACATCTGCTGAAAATCGAAGGGAAACTGGACTCCAGCGGGTGGCTCTCGTAAAAAAATCTTTTTGTCCTGTCAACAAACCAGCAGATGTTTGTGGACAAGATTAACGAAACCAGCAGATGTTTGTGGACAAGATGTAGGAAACCAGGAGATGTTTGTGGACAAGATTAACGAAACCAGCAGATGTTTGTGTACAAGATTAACAATGACCAAAGAGTTCCACAGCCGCGGCCTACTGGTTAGGGCTTCAGACTTGTAACCGGAGGGTTGCCGGTTCGAGCCCCGACCAGTACGAACGGCTGAAGTGCCCTTGAGCAAGGCACCTACTACCTATTACAATTGTGTTTGGAGCTCAACAATTTTAACAGCAACAATTCCCGCTGGGATCAATTAAGAAATCTGAATTTGACAATAACAATTGTAAATTGGAAATCCCATACTCACAGTTGAAAGAGCTAAGATTTGTTGTTGTATGTCATCCTCTTCGTTGAAACCCACCCATGGTGGCAGTGCATCACCTACGATGGAGTTCAACTGCTTTTAACAGACTATATTTGCTAACATGTTCATTCTGGACAAGAGGAATGTAAAGAAGTGGACATGATGTGTTTTCTTTTAACCAAACAACAGTCATAACTCACCAAAGTGTTCTGCTTTTTTTTCGTGAACAAACTTTTCTTGCTCTTTTTGGAAGTCGCCCAGAATGGTCTGGGAGACAAAATAAATATTTTTAGGGGTTTGAACTTATACCATGAGGACAGTTGAAATCAGATATAATGCATTGGGCGTACCTTGTCAATTATTCCATCAATTGTTCCTTCTTCGATGCTCTTCTTTATTGTCTGTGCGGTTTCAACTACCGACATGGAAACCTTCTTAGAGGCATTACTGGCAACATTATAAATGTAACCTGTAGACATACGACGGAACAAACCTTAAAATAGCGAGTTCTTATGGATTTAACACTGTAAAAACAGAACATAACTTTAAAGATATTTACTAATTACCACCAAATACTTTTGCCGTTTGTACTAGATGAGGATGTGAAGCATCGGTTGTAGCAATGTTATCATCCTTCTCAGTAGCCAATGCTGTTACTCCATCGGTCTCTTCTTTATTACAGTTACTAACATCCTTATCGTTATCTATTCCAAGCCAATTTCCCCACTTCTTGATCATACTTAGCGAATTACAAACACACAATCAGCAAGTGATTCTGAGTAGAAAAAGTCGCATAGGTTTTGTAACTTTCAAGGCTGTCGTTTCAGAAAACTTCCGCGAAACTTTAGTATGGGCCTTAATGCGACCCTTACAGAAAAGCGTTGTCATAGAAACACGCGTTCATCCTCTCTTTCTTGTGTTTTATTTTGTTGGTGTTTAACTGCGATCACACTTTTAACAGAGAGGGAAGTTGCGATTTTCTGTCGGCCTACCTCAAGAACTACGTTAAGTTCAAATAACTTAATGGTAAACGTGCAGTCCGTAGCCAAACAAAGAAACAAGCTGGGTCGGCGTGAAGACGGTAGATGGCACACTTGCGCTCCAGTTACCTGCGCTATCCTTATGTTGTCATCCTTGGACTTAGTTAGCATCACTTGCTAATTTAAACTCGCGTGTGTTGTCATTGTCGTGTGCCGGACGGACCGCTGCCTAAAGTTTGCTATATAAAAGAAAATACGAGTCGCAAAACTCACCGCGGTCGGATTCGTGAAACGCGCAAGCCCACTAAACTTCCTACAATAGAATGAATAATGCGTACAACTGAACGGAGAAGAAAGCTACTTGCCACCGCGACGAGGGAAGCTTGTTCTCCCGGCCATCCACTCGTATCTGCAGGTAAGGCTATCTCGCTTTTAGGAACACAAATATTAGTCGATACAAGTCTAAAGTAGCCCTGCCAGCCAAAGCGACTACTGTAACAGAACTTCCATGCGTTTCATATTAGGACTTAAGTGTCACAAAGCTAATATACGTTGCCATTAAAAGTAATTTCTACGTGTTTGACAACACACAGGCGATGAGTTTCCATTTTAACAGTCGTCATCGTCTTATGTTCTCACACATCAAGGTATTAAGTTAGTGGTTGGACAACAGGTGTTGGGTGTGAAATAATGTGTTCAAAGTTTGTAGCTAAGCCGATATTCACATTAAACATGCAAGAATCCAGGGAGGAGAGGAGTCTGTCGGCTTGATGAGGTGTTCCGTATTAGATTGGGCTTGCAATTCGGTTTGAAGGATAACCGGCCTTTTTGATTTCTAAAAGGAGTAACAAGTATTTTGTACAAACATCGCATTATTGCAATCCAAGGACTATACCTTACCCCAGCCACCTGGATGTCAATGTCAGATATCATATTTCATGATCAGTTAACATGATTGGATCGTTGTTGATACAAAACGTACACATTCATAATGTAATGTCATAATACATTTGAGCCGTTTCTGCCAAAAGTCCATTTCATTTCTGGCGAATGATTTATAACATCCAACCATGTATCGGGTTTCATCCCCTGGGACACGAAGTATGTTCAGTTTATTTTAATTGTATCGAGATGAAAGTGTCCGATGAATTATAAGGAAATATACATTCCTTACAATCACCCTTTGACAAATTTACAATGCCAATTTTTTATTGTCCCTTTCTAAAATCTTATCTTTATTACTTGGTTACATTTAAATTTGACTTGGTTTAACATACATGCTCCTATTCCGAGTTAAACAGTCCTATAGTGTTGTGTCTGTCACATTCACGAGTTCATCCCTCAAATATCTTGCACATGCTCAAAACAGTTTAAACGCACTCAGAACACTGGTGTTTAATGACGTTTGTGTAAATAAACAGCGGAAACCAAAGTTTGCAGCATTGCCTGGTGTGACATGAACATCTTACCACAACCCATTCTGACCCATTCTTGTGGTCATCCTGCTAGCAGCATGGAGGCCAGAGGCTGCAGAACCGACGTGTATTACGTAGAGGAGCCACGCCTGCTCCACACGCGCCCCGGGGAGCTGAACCAGAGGCCCAGGGATGACGGAGGCTGGAGGCTGGTGGAGGTGCTCCTCTCCGGGGGAGCGCCATGGGGCTTCACCCTGCGAGGAGGCCGAGAGCACCAGGAACCACTGCTCATCACTAAGGTACACACTCCTGGCAAACACATGCTTACAACACCCCAAGTCTCTCACAGTGGCCACGAGTTGTATGTCATTTAATGGGGGGGGGGTCCCCAAATTACACCCTGATGTCTTACTGCACTACTACTAGGTACACTGTGCACAATACCACACTATGTTCTTCAAGGTTTTCTCCCCACTGCCGGCGCCATGTGAGATTGGATAGTATGAGCATCCTGTTTGTGGTGATTCCTGTGTCAAGTGGAGTACATCCTGCAGTGTTGGATCAACAGAACCAAATAGATTTATTGTAGTTAGACCCGGCCGGAAGTTCAACGTATATATCTGAGAGGTGAAACTTGAGTGAACTACTGTAAAAGTGTACTGCTTCTAGCGTATTGTAATCAAGAGTCCTGCTTCGAGTGTCCTGTATTGTTCTTGTTTTACAGTACAGCTTGTAGAATAGTTTGATCAATAGTACCACTTGGAATCCACACCTAAAAAGGTTTTAAAGAAGTACCACCCGTGGGCTTTCATTCCTCGAGAACCCTTTTAATGTAGCTTTTATTGCTCTTTGTATCTGGGTTGACTTCATAGGTGCTGGAAAGTGTCCACCTATCACACATTTTGCAATTGAAAAAACACGAGCCAGTTCAGAGTTGTCCAACAAGTCGCTCTGTTCCAAACCCCATTGCTATTACCACTAAACCACAGTCCTTCGCTTCTTACTCGCATGATTGGTTTATTGGAGTTGGGAAATAGTGCTGCAGATTTAAGGCAGAGAGATGATGACATCACTAACAGAGCCAACTGTATATTGTTGTAAACTATGTTTTGTAGTGTACCACCACATATACCCTCGCAATAAGATTAGTTCATTCAAGCATGATTTCTGTTTCAATGTATTGTCCACGGTTGCCTTCCAAGGAACTCCATAACATTTGGCACAATGGGAGGTCACATGGGCCATAAAAATTGGAGAAATAAAATCAATGTTCCATTTATAAAAAGCCCAAGCAGACATCCCGCTCGTCCATGGGGGCTCTATAGCTGTGTTGAGGAGTGATGTGTGTACCTCCACGCTTCAGAGCTGTGGAAGAGAATGTCTGATCTCTGTCACACCATATTAGGGTAACGGCTCCGAAACCTCACATACCCACTGGCTGCTTAATGATTTACAGAAGACCTTGCTAGTTATTTTGGCAAGGTAGAAACCACCATATGTTTCTATGGAGAAACTATTTCTGTATCGACCCAACTGGGTCCGAAGTCTAACTTCACCATAGTCCACCGAAACTGGTGAACCCATGGCATTATCGAGACTCGGGGCTTCAGATGTGAGACCACCGTCTCTCGGTGCATCACTGTACTGTAGAATTTACAAGCATTTGATCCAGATGGGTCCAATGCCATTCCAGTACATTTCTTTTTAAACCGTACCATTCAAAGGATCCCACCACTGGATTGTGTCGTCGATGCTATGCCACTACTAGCAGTTTTCATGCAGTTTTCAGTTAATATTCCTCGGGTCTCAAAAACTACTCCTGTTTTAGTTAGGTATTGCTGGTGCCTCAACCTATTACTGCTATTTTAGTTCAATATTACCAGTGTCTCAAACAACTACTGACTGGCATTCTCCACGGGGGCTTGAGAATCCAAACCCGACAGCAGCTTTGGTAAGATGTTTCCTCCTCTGTTCACATTCAGTGCAGACAATCCTTTTACATAGACATATCATCGGTGTTAACATATCTTCAGCACCAAGCAGCCTAATGGTTTGACTACTGACTTTGCGATAGTGCTGCAAATGTTTAACCAATTTGAGATTAACCGTTGGGCTTCACAAATGATTGTCAGATTGACCCAAAATCCACCAGTGTGTTTGCCACCACTCGTGTTTATGACAGTTGGCCCCCAGCATCGCATTTCGGTTTTATTGTCTCTCGGCCTGTCTCTCTCTCTCTCTCTCTCTCCACTCTCCCGGTGGGTTAACAGAGAGTTTGAAGGTGACTCGTGGTGCCAGGGCCAGTGTGGAATGCTGCTTGTCTGACTGCTGAATTATCCCTGACAGCCCGGAGCCCGGTGGAATGACTTGAACCAGTGGAGTTGTGCTTGACGGTGATGGCTCTACATCGGGGTGGAACACAGTTTTTGCGGGCTTTTGATTCATGCGGTTTGTCGGCTGAATTATGGGCGCAGAGCAGATAAAGACCCAGGCATAACCTCGCCCGCAGTCTCGCTGTGGAGATAACCTCCCTCTCGTGTTGTCCAACAGTGTTATTTAGAGCGGCTCATCAAAGAGCGTCTCCGAGTGCTTTAATTCACAGTGCTTGTGTTCTCAGACCGGCAAGTAGAATCACAACATCCTTATCCGATCCTTATTCCATTTGAACCCCTCCCCCCCCATTACTTATTATTGTCTGTAACTGTATTGTCCCACACAAATGGTATGTTTCCTGTGTTGTTGCTGGTTGTTCTCTGCAGGATGCCCACCAGCTTGACTTCTGCTGGGATGTTCCCCTGGTTCTTTGAACTGATACCGAGGCTCCTCTTCCTATTTTACTAACGTCCCGTTGTCTCTGGAGGTCCGTGGGTAGTCCCCCCCCCTCCCTTAGTGCCGGTCTGCCTTTCTGTCTCCATTGAAGACGCCCCAGAGTTCTGAAGGTGTTCTAAAGTGTTGTTGAGGTCCGTTTGGTTCCTCTTGGCCCTCTGTTTGCACGTCCCTGTCGGCCACGATGGGAAGATGGATGTCGTTCTTTAGTGGCCCGCAGAGGACCTTAAATTACAGGCTCTGTTAGCTATTTTCTCTAGTTTATGGCTCTTCTCGAATACTTAAATTAAAGATAATAAAGAGTGGGGGCCAGGAGATTGGGGCAGCTCAAACACCGTTAAAGGCAGAAAAAAAATAATCTGGATCTAATTTAAATTCCCAGCATTCCTCTCATAGCTCGAGCTTTACCAAAGGTCTTCACAGACTTTGTTTAAATCCGCGTCTCAATAAACCTAAATAATCCAGTTTTACTCGACGCAGCTGGGCATGCACCATGTACATATGCTCCCTTGAGTCATGTCGCATTCTTTCTGGGTAAAAACATTAGTTATGTATTATATTGACGCCATGCTTTTAAAGCTGTGTTGGTACATGCTCTGAAGCATCCACGTGCAGGTAAACTGGTTTGCTCCATTAATGGGTCCTTTGTGGTACATGTCGAGGGTGGCGTTGTTATGACTATCTTTGATTGGGAAAATCTCTGGTATGACGATGAATCACCAAACGGCTCCGTTTAGTGTGTGCTGGCGTTTAGGTTTTTTCAAGAGTGGAGCTTTTCTGCCTGTAGGTTGGAAAACAGGTTGCTGGCTGCTGGAGGTTGACTGACGCCGAAACCTGCCTTTTTTTTCAGTGACTGACGATTCTGAGGCCTTCTGAGTATCTTCTATGGAACCTAGTGTATATATATTCCGGGCCTTGGTGGAGGAAGCCAGTCATTATGTTGTAGACGGCCAGGACAGACAGATACTTGATACTGGTCAGTCTGACGATGGCAGAGCCTTCCCAACGCTGTGCTTGAATAGTGACTTCTGTCACTTTTGTTTGTTTTGAATATAAATGACCTCGCCAGTTGGTTTCCTGCCAGCCCTGATACCAAAGGGAGCAGACAGTGCAAACACGCTGTTTCTACTGCCGTTTCTCTAGTTGGGGTACCATTTATGGCGTTGTAGTTGGATCCAACACATCAATCCAATGAATGAAACATTAGTCCAAAGATTAACATAACCCTCGCTTCCTATCAAGGCAATGATAAAAAAAAGTGCAAAAAAAATTCAAGCTAGCGCGGCCTTGTCAAACTTGGTCTGTCTTCATAAAGACGGCAGCATTCCCTGTGCTATCAGGGCTCGCTCAGTGTGGCATACAGGACGTTTGTCAGCAGAAAAGACACATCCCTCCCCCACCACCCCACCCCCAATACCACAGTCGCCCACCACATCCTTCCCACCAGGTCCCCGGGAGAGAGGCGGCAGGCTATTCTGGAGGCCGCGGAGGAAGCCAGGACAGTTTGGTTTGGAGTGATAGCACCTGGAGGAAGCCAGCCAGGGCTGCAGAGAGCCCAGACAGCGCCGCGCGTCTTCGCCGCCCCGTGCTTGGCTCGTCCGTGGGGATGATGTGTCGGCTCTGCGGCGACAACAACGCATTCCTGCGTCCTGTGTTGTTGTTGTTGTCGATGCATGTTATTACGCCGGGGCGTCGTCCTCAGTGGACACTACAGGGCACACGTGGCGTTCTGTGAAGCCCGTCGGCTTCTGGAAGCGTGCTGTTTGCTGATCAAACCTCACAGTACGCGTCAGTGTAAAACGATATCATATTATCAGAACATAACGGTAGGAGTGGTCCTTCCTGAGATTTGATGGTGTCATATGAAGCCAATAGGATATATTCTTCCTCCTTGCTAGAGATGTTCCTCAGCCTGTTCCCACTAAACCTTTACTGCCCCCGTCTTTTTGAACTATCTTTTGTTTCCCCGGTATGAATCAGAAACAGCAGTTGTACTGTGTACTGTGCTGCTCACACTTCCCCCCCAAACTCTCCCGTCTCCTGCCTGTTGTGCTGCACGTCACTCCAGCAGGACTTGAAGACGTTTAACATCTTTAGTGTTTGCCTTAAGAATACATGGGAAGTGCAAGTGTTTGACCCTGGAGTTACTTGGCTTATTTGGATTAGTGCTGTTATTCAAATGAAAAGTCAGACCTGGGCTATGAGAGGTGTTTGGAGGCAAATCACATCTGTCTCCAAACAATTCCAAGTGTTGGATGACTGTTGTCCCGGAATGATTGTAGTATAACTTTAGGTTATTTCATAAACCTATTGTGTTATTGACACATTTTCTTAATTACCCAATCAGGTCACACCCTGTTAAGATGTTGCCCAGCTAGATACCTTCTTTTTAATATCCCTTCTCCCCCATGCTGCCTCGTAAATCCTTTCTTTATGTTCAGAGTCATGGAGAAGTCCTCCAGGATATGTACTGTATGGGCTTGCACTATGAGGACTGTATACAATGTAGTGGTCTGCAGTGAGCACTGTATACGACGTATTGGTCTGCAGTGAGGACTATACGACGTAGTGGTCTGCAGTGAGGGCTGTATACGACGCAGTGGTCTGCAGTGAGGACTATATGACGTAGTGGTCTGCAGTGAGGACTGTATCCGTCACAGTGGGCTGCAGTGAGGACTGTATACGACGTAGTGGGCTGCAGTGAGGACTGTATACGACGTAGTGGTCTGCAGTGAGGACTGTATATGACGTAGTGGGCTGCAGTGAGGACTATACAATGTTGTGGTCTGCAGTGAGGACTATACAACGTAGTGGTCTGCAGTGAGGACTGTATATGACGTAGTGGTCTGTGGTGAGGACTGTGTACAACATAGTGGTCTGCAGTGAGGACTGTATACGATGTACTGGTCTGAAGTGAGGACTGTATACGACGTAGTGGGCTGCACTGAGGACTGTATACGATGAGGTGGTCTGCAGTGAGGACTGTATGTTATGTAGTAGTCTGCAGTGAGGGATGTATATAATGTAGGGCTGTACAGTGGGGGATGTTTATATGATGTTGGGCTGTGCAGTGAGGGATGTATATATGATGTAGGGCTGTGCAGTGAGGGATGTATATATGATGTTGGGCTCTGCAGTGAGGGATGTATATACGATGTAGGGCTGTATAGTGAGGGATGTATATACGATGTAGGGCTGTATAGTGAGGGATGTATATACGATGTAGGGGTGTGCAGTGAGGGATGTATATATACGATGTAGGGGTGTGCAGTGAGGGATGTATATATACGATGTAGGGGTGTGCAGTGAGGGATGTATATATGATGTAGGGCTGTTCAGTGGGGGATGTATATACGATGTAGGGGTGTGCAGTGAGGGATGTATATACGATGTAGGGCTGTGCAGTGAGGGATGTATATATGATGTTGGGCTCTGCAGTGAGGAATGTTTGTAGGGCTGTATAGTGAGGGATGAATATACGATGTAGGGGTGTGCAGTGAGGGATGTATATACGATGTAGGGCTGTGCAGTGAGGGATGTATGATGTTGGGCTGTGCAGTAAGGGATGTATATACGAGGTAGGGCTGTATAGTGAGGGATGTATATACGATGTAGGGGTGTGCAGTGAGGGATGTATATATACGATGTAGGGGTGTGCAGTGAGGGATGTATATATACGATGTAGGGCTGTGCAGTGAGGGATGTATATATGATGTAGGGGTGTGCAGTGAGGGATGTATATATGATGTAGGGCTGTTCAGTGGGGGATGTATATACGATGTAGGGCTGTGCAGTGAGGGATGTATACGATGTAGGGCTGTGCAGTGAGGGATGTATACGACAGTGAGGGATGTATACGATGTATGGCTGTGCAGTGAGGGATGTATACGATGTAGGGCTGTGCAGTGAGGGATCTATACGATATAGGGCTGTGCAGTGAGGGATGTATACAATGTAGTGGGGTTGGTGTGTTCCTGTCTGTTTGGTTACATAGGGCAGCCCACTACATCGTGTACAGCCCCCACAGGGAAGGCTGTTACACACTATAAGCGGCGTATACATTATAATGGTCGGCAGTGAGGGACCAAGATGATGGAATGGTCTGCAGTGAATGGCCTTAATAATGTAATGGTCGGCAGTGAGGGACGTGATGTATGTGTAAGGTATGTGAAAACATACCTCTGAGGTTCAGTCATGCAGGTTGGTAATCAGCTGCAGAGTTTGGCCCCGGTGTTCTGCCCAGTATGCCCTTGTAGTCTCTCGCTCTCGCTCTCGCTCGCTCTCTTTCTCTCTCTCTCTCCTGTGTTCTGAGCCATGTCCTCCAGTCCACACTCGTAGAGAGAGAGAGAGTGTGTGTTTGGGGGGGGGGTTCTTCCTGTACCTTTTTTTTTTACCTTAAAGGGCAATTTCTCCTAAAAATCTGTATACCTACTTTTTTTACTTACCCAGAGTGCAACAGGATTGGACTAGTTGGCAGCATGGCTGCTGACAGTCAAATAATGTTTATTTATGTCTTACTTATGTTACAGGCCCATAAGTATTTTACTGGTGCTTCACATAACATTATGCCTATAAAACTGACAGCAGAACAAGCACATGACGAGAAGTGTGCATGTCTTTTATGTCTTCATTATGTTGTATGTGTGCTGCGAGACATTCTGTTATTTAAACACCTGGTGGTGATCTGTTGGTGGCTCAGAGCTCCAGCCTGTCCCACCTCCTTCACGCCACGACGTGGGCTTTGACCGGGCGCCCTGGAGGAATGTTCACAACCACCGTACGTGTTCTTGGGAAACGTCTCCCCTGTTTAACCTGGGCAAACACGGCCGGGCTTTAAACGCGGCGAGCGAAACAAGATGGTGATAAGTTATGAGCAGCGTTGCTTATTTCACTTGCACAACCTGCGCTGGCCTGCGCATGAATGGGTTTTATTTATTGACATCCGTCTGTTGTAAATAAGAAGCAGTCACAGCCCTTTCTGTTTGAATTGTGTTGCACTACATCGTGAGTTTTCCAAGTATATGTGTATTTAAGAAGCTGCCGTGTCGTTTGTTTGTACATCACTTGGATCGTACAAATCCAGTTGGATCTGTAACGATGGAGAGCTGCTTGACGCGGTTATTATTTGTTATTATTTGCGGTCAATATGTCTCTTGATAAAACATCAATTAAACAATAAGCCTCTGCAACCTATCAGAACACCCTTCGTTATGTCGTTCTCCACTCAAAGGGAGGCTGTAAACAAACAGCCTCCCTTGTGTGTTGTACCCGCAGTGTAGTGGTATCTTACCTGTTCTATTTAAACAAAGTCTACGTGTTGTGATCACCTGTGTGGTGTCTTACCTGTGCAGTATCTCACCTGATGTATTCAAACACATTGTAGCTGTAGTCCAGACCATCGCCTGCTCGGCATCTCACCTGTGTAGTATCTCGCCTGTTGTATTTGACCTCCTGCTGCGTTGTGGTCCACCAGATTACCTGTGTAGTATCTCGCCTGTTGTATTTGACCTCCTACTGTGTCTTTGGTTCTCCAGGTGGAAGAGGGAAGCCAAGCAGCGGTGGTGGGCCTCCAGGTGGCAGATGAGCTGGTCAACATCAACGCGTTTCCCCTGAGCGGCTACAGACAGGAGGCCATCTGTCTGGTGAAGAGCTCCCACAAGACTCTCAGTCTGGTGGTGAAAAGGTATGTTCCCTCCCAGTCCTGCTCACCTGCCTGTGGCCTGTCCCGCAACCGCAGCACCTGGTGCTCTTCAGCGCAAAGCACAACGTTTGCTACCGAAAGGGACTTGAGTCCTACTTCAAGGGAGTGGGGGAATGCAGCAACGCTACGGTCGTGCTCCTGTGTGCTTTGCTCGACTGAAAATCCACATGGTTATGTGTCCAAACTAATCATGGTTGGCCTGTCTCTTCTCCTCCCTCCAGTGAGATTACTTGTTCACCTGGTTAAAGTGGAGAGCTGGTAACAGTTGAGAGCTGGTAACAGTTGAGAGCTGGTAACAGCTGAGAGCTGG
>JAXIVH010000003.1:1325419-1340419 GCA_036785325.1 Urophycis tenuis | reverse complement strand
GTCCCGGATCGCTAACTGTCTAACCGCCTTATTAAATGAGTTATGTAGGATTATTCAATAAAGGAAACTGCGCCGCTGCCAGTCGTCGTCTAATCTTCTGCAGCGGTGGCACGTTATTGTGGTGTCCGACCACCGGCGGGGCCGCGTGTCCAGCAGAGCACATTACACTGTTTACCTCGTGTTTCAACTGCAACCTAACCTTCCAATGGCCGCCTCTTGTGCCCACTCTCTAACGCATGTTTTGATAGAGCAGCCATGTTGGCTCTCTCAACAGACTGTACCATCACATCACTGCATGTTTTGATACAGCAGCCATGTTGGCTTTCTCAACAGACTGTACCATCATAGCCATATTGGCTTTCTCAATAGACTGTACCATCACTGCCATGTTGGCTTTCTCAATAGACTGTACCATCACAGCCATGTTGGCTTTCTCAATAGACTGTACCATCACTGCCATGTTGGCTTTCTCAATAGACTGTACCATCACATCAGGGTTGAGATTTGGGTGCTTCAAAGAGTGCATAACCTTGAAGGACCCAAAGCGCATGGACTCAAACAACTTCTGCCGCCATTTTGATGAGGTGGTCCTTCAGCAGCCCTGTGTGAACATGTCGTGGATGAACATGGCCATTTCGCTTCACCCTGCGTCTCAGGGTCCAGGGGGTCGGCCACACGCTGGTAGGATGGACTTGAGACTCTGGGATCATCCTACCGGAACCTTCTGGGTTCCCTGCCAAGTCCTACCGCTGGGTCTCAGCTAGGGGATAGCGAGGGCGTTTTCATTGGCTAAATTATGGCTAACAGGCCACATAATCTCATTTAGATTAGAGATTATGAAAAGGACAAGAGCAATATGAAGATGGAATAAATCATATTTAGGCATTGCTGCTGAAAACCTGTTTTCAGGGTAGTTTTCAACGATGACGTGTTGTGTGTGTGTGTGGTGTGTAGCCCACCCATCGGCCCCTTCACAGTATTTATTGAGCCGTCACATCTCCTGCTGTCCTCAGGAGGTAATGCTGTACGTTTTGATCGCCCTCCCACCGCAATTTGGTCCCCATAATTCTGCACTAATCTCCCCACCGGTCACCAGACCGCGGGTTCGAGTGCCAGAGCAGATTTAATCACAGATAAAAACTGGCGGCAGGTCACTGGGGTTGCCCTGTTGGGGCCGCTCTACTTTCAGAACATTCTAGGAGGAACGTGACCTCACCGCTCACATCCATGTGCCCTCACCGCTCACATCCACATTTCTTTATCCAGGGGAAATTGTTACAGTTGCCCAACTTTTCAACGATTGCCCTGCAGAAAATAACTGTGTTTATCTGCTCCTTTTTGACGGGGCATATAATATGATAACATTTGTGAAATGATGTGGCAATTGTAATCCTTATAATTTTTTTTTTTTTAAAGATAATCTAAAAAAAATATCTATTTTTTAAATTTAATAAAGTGGCCTATCTTTACTGTGTGTGTCTGTGTGTGTGTGTGTGTGTGTGTGTGTGTGTGTGTGTGTGTCTGTGTGTGTGTGTGTGTGTGTGTCTGTGTCTGTGTCTGTGTGTCGGTCACCTGCTGCTGACACGTCGCCGGGCGGAGCTCCGTCAGCCGTTCCCTGGTTACCGAGCGCATTCAGCAGCCACCCTGCCCCTCGCACCCTTACAGAGATCAACCGGTTGCCATAGCGATGGTGCAAATGCATGTCTGCCTCACAAGAAGGGGAGGGAGGGAGGGAGGGGAGGGGGTGGGGGTGAGGGTGAGGGCTGGAAAGAGAGAAGAGCCTGGCGTTTAATCTCCTCATTAGCATATGAGCCCTCCCCGAGATCCAATGAGACGACTTGAGGTTGGAGATTACTCCAAGGGGACTGGCTGTGACACCGGCCCCCCTCCCTCCTCCTCCTCCCACACACTCTGGTGGGGGGGTCGGGGGGGGAAACACCACACCATAATCTATAGGGGGATCTCCCCTCAATCCCCAACACCACACCATACACGCACACGGTAAAGTTTGGGTGAAGCCCGCAGGCTCAACGGTGCTGGACGCTGCACTTCCCTGGACGGCGGTGACCCGGTACCTCGCGGCGCCGGGGCTCAGGGGGGGGGGGGACGGGGCGGTAGCGGTGACGTGGGAGGTCCGACCCAGACACCTGGAGCCCGATGGGGCCGGGGGGGCTCCTTTTGTTTTGACCCATCACTGAAGGGCTCTGTGGAATGCAGTGGGAAGCACTGGAGCACAACTGGCCCGAGCTCTCCACTTGATTCCCCCGGAGCTGTGCTTTTTGGTGGTGGTACGTATGTAAAGATGGACCCGGCGCTGTGTTGACTTGACTCTCTTTTATGCGGCCGGCCGTTCTTTCTTCAGCTGGATGGTGGGTGAGTGTGAAGATCTGCATTTCATTTGGACTTCACTTCTATGGGCCGTGAATCACTTTGGTCAAAAGCTTTTGGTGTTGTCCTGTACTTGATTCAGGGCTCTGTCACGAGGTTGTTTTTGTCGTAAATTAGACGTAAAGGGGGGGGTGGGAGAAGACTGACATATGGTAGAGGGATATGGTGTGTTTGCGTGACCTTAATACTTATTTTGCTTTCCTTTGAGTTATTGAGCGCAAAGCCATGAATCATTCAGGTCAAGCCACGATCAGCAAGATTTACCACTTACTCACCAATGCTAAGTTAATCTTTTGACACGTCAAATGTCAACATTTTCACATTTGACCATCGCCGTTCTTGGGCCGATACGCCGCGGCTTACAACTCCTATTTTAAATGTCTCTGGTTAGCTGTCCCCGCGGTGCGCGTCCATGAGTAAGCTGTTTATTTAGTGGGAGCGAGGCTACGTTAGCGCTGGCCCTCCTCACGCCGCGGCGTGGAGTGACGCGGCGCGGCCTCCCTCCACAGAGCGCCCCTCGGAGCGCACGCCTGCCAACTGCATCGCCCCGCTCTCGCATATCTCTCCCTGCCCAGCTGTCGCCCTGACGATAGGCCTAATAAAACCACACTCATTTGCATACCAATGGCCGGCTTCTTGTGGCTAGCTGCTCACAGCCTACAAACATGGAGCCACTGGAGTCCAGGAAGCCCCGGCCCCACGTTGGCCTCTCTTTGTCCCCCCCCCACCCCCCCCCCACCCACCCACCCCTAACCCCCAAAAATAACAAAAAAACAGGCGCTCCTCACTCTAATCCGGCATTTAGTCCACAGATGTGTTCTACTTTATGAAGCTTTGCTAAATCTCAGCCCCAGTCTGAGCGTGGTTGTTGTGTTGGTTCTTTTGACCCGACAGCCCAGCGGTGTGCTGCTGATGGGTTGCTCTCCGTCCAAAGGGAAGCGATGCCATTCAGAGCTTTTGGCCAGGGTGTCTCGGGAGGGCACGACCTTTAACCCCAGAGCTTTGTAGGGATGCAAGGCACCGCTTTGTCCCGGTGCTGGACTCTCAGGCCTGCTTCTTTATGATTTATCTTCAGTTTCGATCGCTGTGTTAAAGTGTGCCACGAGCCAGCATGGATTTTAGTGAAGCTCATCATCCAACGCAGTTAAACTGTTGGGTCTTTAAAATTGAAATCGTAAAACTGGTGTTCATAAAACGCCTTTCTAAAAAATGAATTTGAGAGAGCACCTGGGCAGATCTCACCTCAGCTTTAACCAATCAACCTCCTCATGAACATTCAGGTCCTCACGGCTAAAGTGAAAAGCCTTCCGCTGCCCATGCAGGGGGCAGGGTAAGGTCGGAGAGGAGACTCCTGTCAGGTCGGAGAGCGACCATGTCTCCCTGGGCCCAGAGAGGCAGACGACAGCTTGCTCCCCAGGAGTGCAGAGGATCAGCTGGCTCTGTAAGAGATCTCCCCCTGGCCCTTAAGCTCCTGACCCCACACTGAGGCTACGTCCCTCCCTCCCAGGGGGCCAGATGGTGCTGGCAGGGCACCATGACTCATGGAGTCCTGAGCCTTTACAAAGCTGGCCTGCTTTGGTTTCCACGGGTGAACATCCAGCAGAAATACAGTATGGCTCCAGCATGGATGTTTGGCGCCCATTGCCTCATTTCCCTCTCTCTCTCTCTCGTTTGGGTGAAGACATGACTGGAGAGATTACACAAGCATTTACTAGCTTCAACCAGTAGAGGGAGCACCTACACCATGCTTTTACAGGCACCCATGCGCATCAAGCACACTAGAAAACCATCTGGGAAGGGCCGTGTAGTTGTGTTTCACACTCGTAACCTAATGACCTCCTTGTGGAGGTCATTAGGTAGACCACTAGACCTCCTCCATGTCCAGTGCTCTTCTGCTGATGTTGTGTCTGTTTGTGAAAGTCCAGCCGATGTTTCTTAGCCTCTGTGTTCCTCCTCCTCCTGCCCTCAGGACCATGAACATGGTGGATATTGTAGGTCACAAAATGCCCTCAGAGAATGACGTTCATGTGGCGAGGAGCTTCCTCACCAAGATATTGCGGAGCTCCATGAGGTAGGGCCTGCGTGTGTCCGCCGGTAGTGCGTAGTGGTGCCAGCAGCCATCCCACCATGCTCACCTGAGAACATCACGTCACCTTTAACCGCATCTCCTCCATGTCCCTCACACCGCCTCATACCGTCTGTCCCCCGAGTCGGTCGGCCACGTCCTCTCCTGCACCACCAGGGGTCATCACGTAGCTCTGTTGTTAGCTGAAATGCTACGTCCAGGGGTGGCGTTGCAGGCAGCACACTAAGCTGGCCCGTGACTTTCAGCCTCCATGTTTTTTAGTGTGTGTGTGTGTTGTGTTGTTCTGTGTACGTCTGTGTTTGTGTTTTGTTGCTCATGCTTGTAAAACCTGCTGTCTTTGAAGAGTTGTTTTAAAAAGTATGAACCCAAGTTAACTTAGGGTTGTGCAACGTGATGAAGGAACGGTCACGTGATTTTCTTACCGTTACTTTTAGACGAGGTTGGTTTTGGTGGAGTTTCAGCTGCCGTGGTTAACTTTGTGAACCCACGGAGGAACATGGAGAGCAAGCCGTTCCCGTTTTCCATGAGGGGTGGGCCACTAATCCAGCTGCTTCACCCTTTCCTTCAGGAGGAACGAGCCAATCAGCAGGCCCCACTCCTGGCACGCCACCAAGTTCAATGAGAGCCAATCAGAGACTGCCAAAACACAGGCTCCTCCCACTGCAGTGTGGCACACGCAATATGATGCAAGGTAACGGCAACAATTGTTGTACATCCAAGTTCTTGAAGTTTTGACATTGTATTCGACACCTACATGATATATTGAATATATAGTGCCACATTGTTATTATCAACTCATTAGTAATTGTAGGAATGGAAGTGTATTACAGTTATGTTGGGTACAAATATATATGTTTATTCAGCAGAAGAACATACTCCATCTATCTTTCATTGATGGTTTGTTATCTAGCGTTGTTCTGAGGGTTCTTCTTCTGTTCCTCAGCACGTCCTCAACTGACCTGTCCAGCGACTGGGATCAGAGCAACCTGCGGCGGGTGTCAGACCAGTTCAGCTCTCTGGGCAGCATGGACAGCCTAGAGCAGGCCTCGCACCCCTACCCCGCAGGACAACTCTCCCCCGCCAAGTCCAGCGGCAGTGTGGAGCACCTGGGGGGAGGCGGAGGAGGAGGAGGAGGCGGAGGAGGAGGAGGTGGTGGAGGAGGAGGCGGAGGCAAGCGGGACTCGGCCTACAGCTCCTTCTCCACCAGCTCCGGCACGCCGGACTACACCCTCTCCAGGAGCAACGCGGCCTCCACCGAGAACATGCTGCACAAGGTCAACCAGTGGGACTCCGGGGTCAAGCCCGGGGCGGGCCGGCCTGGCCAGGCCTCCTCCGAGGGGGGCAGGATGCTCGAGGAGCGGCAGGGGTACCCGCCGGCGGCGGGGCGAGACAGCCCTCGGGCGGACGAGCAGATCGGCTCTCGCCACTCCAGCTCCAGCAGGGCCAGCTTCGGCCCCGTGTGGCACATCCCCGAGAAGAAGAAGTCCTCCTCCTCCTCCTCTTCCTCGCCGCCGCCTCCTCCACCGCAGCGCAGCGACAGCTTCGCCGCCACCAAGATGCACGAGCGGGGGCTGGTCATAGGGTACGCCGAGGGCCCCGATGCCCTCCTCCACCCTAAACCCGGCGACAGGGCGGCGGACAAGAGGCCCGAGGTGCCCGAGACCGTTAAACACGTTACTGAGATCCGCCGCCACGTCCCCTCGTTCAAGAACGACGTCAACACTTTTCAATTTCCGCCCGACGTCTCGGCTCACTCCCAGCTCAACTCCACCAAGCAGCACCCCGTGACGGAGGTCCGGCCAGGCCCACCTTCCCAGGCCAACCAGCCCCTCCATCAGTGGCAGTATTACCCCCAGCCCAGGCCTCAGAGCACCAGCGGCTACTACAGCAGTATGGAGGAGCTGCCCACCAACAACCCCGCTCCCCTCTACGCCCCCAGCCAGGCACGGCCTCCCACCGCTCCCCTGTCAGCCGCGGCGCCTGACCAGAACCCGGAGAGCACTGGACACAGCCGGTACTACTGCAACCCCAAATGCCAGCCGGGCCAGCCGGGCCAACAGCCCGGCTCCAGGAAGGCGGGGGAGGACAGAATGGGTCAGTCAGACGTGGAGGTGGTGCAGGCGAGAAATGACAGAAATTCTCTGAGTCCTCCAGCCGAGGACAAGGGAAAGTATCTCCAGATGTCCCAGCAGCAGGGCTTCCGCCCTGGGAAGGACAGCAACGGATACGGCCGGCCAGAGGAAAGTCTTCCTCCACACTCACGGCAACACTCGGGTACTCCACCGGCCAAGCCGGACCCCCACAACGCTAAAGCCCCTTCTGACATCAGGGGAAATCCGAGGCAGCATCCCCAGACCGCGGATCCTTATCACAGAGGTTATCCCCCTGGAAAACCCCTGGACCAGAGGAGGTCTCTGCCACTGCAGCAGGACCTCAGGATCCAGAACCACGACCACGAGAAGATCGGAGCCCAGACCACCCCCATGCTCCACTCTCTGGCCATGGAGACCAAGGCCCAAGGCGTTTTCCTGGGAGAGGCCCTGGCCGAGGAGTCCCTCGACGCCAAGATGGCCAAGAGGAGCGACCGCTTCGCCACCACGCTGAGGAACGAGATCCAGATGAGGAAGGCCAAGCTGCAGAAAAGCACCAGCGCCGCCACCCTCACCAGCACCGACCCCGAGGAGGACACCCAGTCCTGGAGGCCCGCGGAGAACTCCCCCGCCTCCTCCTTGGAGGGCTCCTTCACCAGCACCTACAAGGACCATCTGAAGGAGGCTCAGGCCCGGGTGCTCAAGGCCACCTCCTTCCGGCGGAGAGACCTGGAACCGGTCCTGCTGGAGCACCCCGGGGCCGAGAGCCTGTCCGGCTACTCGCCCTCCGTGGGGGCCCGCAAGGACGTCCCCCCCCTGCCGACGGTCTCTGAGGCCGGCGTCGGCAGGACGGCGTCCGTGAGCAGTGGTCCGGTGACGCGCATCGGAGGCCGGAAGCGTTTCCCCGTGGAGAGGAAGGTGAAGTCTTTCTCGGAACCGGACAAGATGCACAGGGTGGGCGTCCCCGCCAACGCCAGCCCGCCAAAGCCCGTCGAGCTGAGCGGCCAGCCGGTCTCGGCGAGGACCGCGGCGTCCAATCTGGGCCGCTCGGAGAACTTTGGCAACATCAACAGCGCTGCGGCCGTGTCCTTCACCGGGGAACCTGGAGCCTCGCTGAGGGGAGTGGGAGGCGGGGTCACTCCTTCCACAGAGAACCCGGGGGAGAACCGGGGGGGGAGCCTCGCTGACCAGAACCAGGCCCTGCTGGACCAGGAGAGGCTGGGCACCTTCGCCGAGTACGAGGCCCGGTGGAGCGACCGGCGGAAGTCCTCCGAGACGAGGAGCTCCGGGCGGTACCGCTCGGCGGATGACATCCTGGACCCCGGCTCGGAGAACAGAGCCAAACCTTCTTGCTACCACGAGAGGTCTCGCTCCTCTCCCTCTGCTGACTTCTATGGACAGGTGCGCTGCCTTCTTTACCTCCTTCATGGTTTGATGGCTCTGCCATTATAATAATTATTTCGGCGAAACAAATACCATTATATACGTATGCACATTTTTTTGCAAGTCTCAAAGTTAATATTGAGCCAGCAGGCTGAAGCAATGCTCGAGGAAACTCTGCATCCCCTGTTTAGACAAGTTCACCTCCTGAAACGCATTAGGGAAGGCATGACCAAGGGAGCCAAGGCAAATATAAATCCCGTGTTTGTTCATAATGACACGCCCAGAAACCAAACAAGAAATCAACCCTAAGACAAAACTATCGCCTCTTCTATTGTCGTCGAAGGCGGGTGAAAACCAGGTGAAAAGTCTGGGATCTTGAGTCCGTCTCGTGGCGTGAAATAAGAACCTACGCGTTTGTGTTCCTCTGCGTGAAGGTCCCAGCCCCCGGGAGAAGGTCCGTGGAATACGTCCCGCTGGAGAGCAGGCCCGTGGAGCCACGCCACTCGTCGACCAGGTGAGGACGGGTCCTTTGTGGTCCACTCATTTATATTTATGTCCAGCCCTTCATCACAGCTGGTCTCGAAGGGCTTCACAGCCCATGTTATATGACACCCCTAACCCTAAGCCCTCTGAAGGGAAAAGAAAGCCCACATAGATTTAACAACGTTGGATACAAAGATACTGCTGATTAATCTTTTTTTTTTATTTTTATACAAGCTACTGCTTGTTGACCTGTCTTTTATACATCTTTACGCTTGTTCACCTTCTCTTGGCCACTGGATCTTCTGAAGTCCTCTTTTCTTTTCTTTTTTTCACAAGCACATCTGATTTATATCTTGTGTGCATTAAGACGCCCTACTGAATGATGTATATCTTATATGCATTAAGACACCCTGCTGTATTGTTGTGTATCAGGGTCCCATTAGGGTTTACCAGTACCAACACAAATTGAACCGGTCTAGGGTTTTGACCAGAACATGAGAGAACCTTTGGGTTCAGCAGAGCCCGGTGAGTGTGGGTGCAGCGTGACGTCTGCAGGACATACCATGATCTCAGAGAGAGCGAGCTGAAACAACAGGCCTTCAGTGAGGCTCAGCTGTGTGCTGCTGGTGTAGGCGAGGCATCCACCGGGGGGGAGGGGGGGGGGGGGTGGGGGTCCGGCCCACACACACACAGGAAGTTTTTCATCAACCTGCCGGAGGAATGCCTTTCTTACCCCCCCCCCCTAGCATCGCGCTCTCAGGAGCCGCGACCCCTCGGTGGAGCCGCTGTGTTTGAGGTGATGGCGGAGCTCCAGGTGGCGCTGAGCGTTGGTGTGAAGCCGCGCTGAGCGTTGGTGTGAAGCCCCGCCGGGCGTGACGAGTGGCCCGGGTGCGAGTACGTCCCTGGACCGCTGCCGAGCGGGGATCTCTGGGTAAACAGAGCCCGCTGTGCACACCGTGTGACGCGCACGTCTGTACCACGCCGTGCGTGTCCGGTGCAGCACACACACGCACGCACACGCACGCACTCACACGGCTGACGGGCTGGACACCAAACCCAGGCCAGGATGTGTGTGTGTGTTCATGCTATGCGCATGCGTGTGTTTTTTGTCTGCTCTGTAGTTTTGTTTCTCTTTGAACGCTTTGTTGTTGACATCTAATACCCGAGATGAACACAGAGACATGCATACAAACATGTACAATGGTGGAGATGTGTATATTTATTCAACCTGTTTGTTCTCTAGGCAGTTTCCAGACTGCCATGAGAACTGCATGTAGAATGTGCTTTGACATGCACTGTATGTATAAGCTTCACCTTCAGTCCTTCCTGGAGACCACATTGTTTCTGTGCTGCTCTGAGAGAGAGAGAGAGAGATATGTCAGATATCTATCTCTGCAGGAGAGACTCTGTTAGAGAGACACTCCGATGGCGGAAGATGGTTGGTTGACGATGATGTCATGTACCGTAGCTCCCGACCAGTTATTCAGGAAGTGTGGCGACCGGGAATGTCCGGAGATCGACAGGTGAAACTCGGGGGACGGAGGGGGGGGGGGGGGGGGGGGGGGGGGGTGTTGGATGTCGACACACACACACACACACACACACACCTGCACACACCAGCATGACAACCACTTGACTCCCATCGTCGGCATGACAACCACATGACTCCCAGAGTGTCGGCATGATGAGGACATGAGTCCTGCATTAGCATGACAACGGCCGGCACCATCTGTGAGGGCTGTGCTCCACCCTACTGAGTGGTCTGCCACACAAAGCAGGTGTAAGGGACACCGCCACAGGTGTCTGTCACACACCGAGCCTCCAGCACACATCCTGCAGCACACATCCTGCAGCACACACATGGATCTGCTCCTAGGGTGAGTCGCTCAGCTTTCTCTGGAGGCACTTTTGGTCACTTTGTTTTTGCTGCTGTTGTTTTGGAGGTGTGTGTGTGTGTGTGTGTGTGTGTGTGTGTGTGTGTGTTGCCTTCGTTGTTACGTTTGAGTTCAGTCTTGTTTTGAAAGCAACCTGCAAACGACGGGCCTATTCACAATACTGATGTATTGGAGGGCAGGATGGTCTGCACTGGGTAGGGTTGACGAGACTTCAACTGAGAAGGTTCTCTGGGTTCAGTCCCCGTTTCCACACTGTACCTGTCGGCATTCTGGAGCAGGATGGACTGCTAACCCGCACCGGCCGCTTATCCGTGAATCTTGAGTGAAGTCGCAAGGAGTGCTTTGGACACGAGTGTCTGCAAAATGAGGAAATAGAGGCGAGTGTTTCACGCGACAGCTGTGTGGTGTAGCCTGGGTCGCCGTAGCCCAGAGGGGAGGTGGAGGTGGAGGTGGAGGAGGAGGTGGAGGTGGAGGTTGTGAGCCCAGCCTGCTCCCCGGGCTCGGCCACGCCCCTGCTTCCTGTTCATCACAGACCTGTTCAGGCTACCTGGCAACCGGGTGCTGTAGCTCTATCTCCATCTCTGTCTATCCTGTGCTCTCTCTCTCTCTCTCTCTCTATCTCTCTGTGTCTCTCTCCCTCCCCCCCTCTACATAATCACAGTGTCAGTAGGGGAGGTGATCAGCTGTTATTTAACGGAGCTCTAGATGATGGGTCTGTACTGTCTGGGTGTTAGGGAGGCGTGTCATTAAAAGCTTTGTGCGTGTGCGTGTCTGTGTGTTTGTGTGTGTGTGTGTGTGTGTGTGTGCGTGTGCGTGTGTGTGTGTGTGTGTGTTCTCTTTGTTCTGCAGGTTTCCAGCTGACGGCAGGCAGAGGCAGAGTGCCTCCGAGCGCGAGCAGTACGGCCCGCCCCTCGACTACAGAAGCACCCCCTGGACCCCCGCGGCCGCCCCTCCCCCCGGCTACCCCCGGCCCACCTCCGTGTCCCGCAGCCCGACAGACCCCTCGGACCCCGGACACCCCAACCACCACGGCGGCAGCTCCGCGTCCAGGAGGAAGCCCGCTGTGCCTCCCCAGCCAGACCCCCTCCCCAGGCCACCAGGGGTCCACCCGCTGCCCGGCGACGCCCACACCAAGTCCCCGGTGCCTGCCGTCCCCTTCCAGGGAGAAGGCCCCGCCCCCTGCTCAGCTAAAGGAGACTTTGGCCCCGCCCCCGTCCCCAGCCCCGCCCACCACTCCCCGGAGAGGAGGTCCGAGCCCGGCGGGGAGAGCGAGGAGCCGGCGGCCGGGGTAGCAGCGGCGGAGGCTGAATCGGGGACAGCGACGGCAGCAGAGCCTCTGAGCAGCTCTCCTCCCCCGGACGCCACCATGGAGGACCACCGCATGCCCTCGCCGCAGTTCCACCCCCAGCGGCTGAGCGACCAGCCGCCCGTGGCCCTGCAGGACCGCGACCCGCCCAGGTGAGGCTCCAGTGCTGCTCCACCGCTCGGGGGCTCGGTGTGGATCGTCGGAGCCGCCGCTGACTCCGCCGTGTCTGCAACCAAGACATGCATTTAATATAAGATGGATGGCATGTGTTGGAATGCGCGTGAGCCTGTTCATTGTTCTGGTGCTGAATGGCCTGCCCCAGGCCGCGGCAGGCTCGGCCTGTGGGGTATTTATAGCGGAGGGAAACCATAGCCCTGCGAGGAGCAGCCTCAGATGTTCCGATGGAAAGACGCTCTATTGGCACCGCCGGGCTGCAAGGCTCGCGCTCTGAACCACCACTTGTGACTGGTCCCGGGCCCAGGAACTGAAGCAGCAGAATTTGATTCCCCCCTTAAGTACATAGCTGGGCTCCAAATCGCATCCAGTTTTCCCTTTCCTTCTTTTCCTTTGGCTTTTTATTCCCCCGGTTGCCTTTCTCTCTCTCTCTCTTTCAGTGCGTCTCTCTTACTCAAGTTCTCACGCTGTTCTGTCCCTCCCCCATCCCTCTCTCCTCTCTGTCTCCCCTTCCTCTCTCTCTCTCTCTCTCTCTCTCTCTCTCTCTCTCTCTCTCTCTCTCTCTCACACTGTCTCTCACTGTCTCTCTCTCTCTCTCACTGTCTCTCACTCTCTCTCCATGCAAGCACAGCCAGAGATGAATACAGAATAAGTGGCTCTCTGTCCCTGCAGGATGGGCAGCGTGGTGGAGGACAGCCCCCCCACGGCGGTGAAGAAGGTCCCCATCCGGATCGTCCACTCGGAGAGCGAGGCAGAGAAGGACCACCAGCAGTACATCCTGCTGCAGGACCCGGGGCCCCCGGCCCCCACGCCCGGCCCCCAGGGCTCCCTGGTCGGGGGGCCCCAGGAGCAGGACTACTCGGTGTTCTGTGCCTACTCCCGTCAGAGAGAGACGGAGGTCGCCCCCGACGACCTCCCTCCTCCGCCGGAGGACCCGGAGCTGCTGACGGGTACGACTGAGTGTGATGCTGCTGCCTGTAGCCTGTATCAGCTGTAGGGATTTATGCACATTTATGCCTGGAGCATGTAGCAGTGCATGTAGCATGCCTGTAGCATGTAGCGGTTTGTTTAGCGGTGCATGTAGCATGCCTGTAGCATGTAGCTGTTTGTTTAGCGGTGCATGTAGCAGTGCATGTAGCATGCCTGTAGCATGTAGTGGTTTGTTTAGCGGTGCATGTAGCATGCCTGTAGCATGTAGCGGTTTGTTTAGTGGTGCATGTAGCATACTTGTAGCATGTAGCGGTTTGTTTAGCAGTGCATGTAGCATGCGAATAGCATGTAGCAGTGCATGTAGCATGCCTATAGCATGTAGCGGTTTGTTTAGTGGTGCTTGTAGCATGCCTGTAGCATGTAGCGGTTTGTTTAGCAGTACATGTAGCATGCATGTAGCGGTTTGTTTAACGGTGCATGTAGCATGCCTGTAGCATGTAGCGGTTTGTTTAGCAGTGCATGTGGCATGCCTGTAGCATGTAGCGGTTTGTTTAGCAGTGCATGTAGCATTCCTGTAGCATGCATGTAGTAGTTTGTGTAGCAGTACATGTAGCATGCCTGTAGCATGTAGCGGTTTGTTTAGCAGTGCATGTAGCATTCCTGTAGCATGTAGCGATTTGTTTAGCAGTGCATGTAGCATGTAGTGGTTTGTTTAGCAGTGCTTGTAGCATGTAGCGGTTTGTTTAGCAGTGCATGTAGCATGCCTGTAGCATGTAGCGGTTTGTTTAGCAGTACATGTAGCATGCCTGTAGCATGTAGCGGTTTGTTTAGCAGTGCATGTAGCATGCCTGTAGCATGTAGCGGTTTGTTTAGCAGTACATGTAGCATGCCTGTAGCATGTAGCGGTTTGTTTAGCAGTACATGTAGCATGCCTGTAGCATGTAGCGGTTTGTTTAGCAGTGCATGTAGCTTTCCTGTAGTATGTAGCGGTTTGTTTAGCAGTGCATGTAGCATGCCTGTAGCATGTAGCGGTTTGTTTAGCAGTACATGTAGCATTCCTGTAGCATGTAGCTGTTTGTTTAGCGGTGCATTTAGCATGCCTGTAGCATGTAGCGGTTTGTTGAGCAGTGGATGCTGCGCGGGGCGGTGATTCTAATCCGTGTGGATGTTCTCTCCACACGCCCTGGTCAACAGGTCCGGTTCCCTGGGATGGGGAGGACCCCTCGGAGCTCCCAGAGCTCCCAGAGCCCCCGACAGAATTCCCAGACCTCCCCCCGACAGAATTCCCAGACCTCCCCACGGAATTCCCAGAACCGCCCACAGACGCCCCCATGGACCTCCCGACAGAATACCCCCCGGACCTCTCCACCCAGGTCCCTCCAGAAGTGCCCCCGGCGCCGGCCGCGCCGCAGCCCACGGCCGCAGGCAGCACGCCGGCCGCGCCCCCGGCCGGGCTGTACGGGGACGACCAGAAGAGCCAGGAGCTGGCCAGGGACATCATGGGCAAGGACAAGTCCCTGGCGGACATCCTGGACCAGAGCAAGCGGCGGACCACCATGGACCTGATGGAGGGCATCTTCCCCCAGGGGCCGCCCCTGCCGGAGGGGCCACACCAGCGCCGCAAGCACAGCAGCAGCAGCAGCAGCAGCAGGCCTGGGGAGGGAAGGTAGAGCACCCCCATGTGTCCTCTAACACAGAGTTCTTGTGATTGAAAGCTAACTAAATGTCAATGCACTTTTCCACTTGGCTGGCCACCCGTATCTTAAGTTTTGGAAGGTTTTTTGCTGACTGTCCGATTGATGGAACCATACCTTACCATAACAACCATCCCGCATTAGTGTCCAGTTACCATAACAACCGTCCTAAATGTATTGGGGTCTAGTTGCCATAACAACCATCCTGCCCACATTAGTGTCTAGTTATCATTACATCCATCCTACCCGTATAATTGTCTAGTTACCATAACAACCATCCTCCCTGTTTTTCAGGAAACCCGAGGAGGACAGTCTAACGTCATCCGTTTCCGTGGTGACCAGCTCTGCGTACTACAGCACCTCCGCCCCCATGGCGGAGCTCCTCATCAAGATGAAGAACATGCAGCAGGGGGAGGAGGAAGAGGAGGTGGAGGAGGAGCATGACTCTGAGGAGGAGCTGGACATTGACCTGGCCAACAAAAAGGTATCACGGTGTCCTCTGAGCGTTTGCTGTGATGGTTGAAGAACCGGTAGAACCCATGGTAGAACCGTGCAGGGGGAGGGGCTGAGA
>JAXIVH010000003.1:1312434-1319934 GCA_036785325.1 Urophycis tenuis | reverse complement strand
CACCCATACTGTACACACCCACAACATGCACACACAGTATGCACACACACAACACAACATGCAACACACATATACGCACCCATAATATGCACACACACAACACAACACAACATGCGCATACACAACATGCAACACAACATACACACACATATCATACACACCCATATTGTACACACCCATAACATGCACACACACAGCATACACACACACACACACAGAGCATGCACACACACAACACAACATGCAACACACCATACACACGCACAACATGAACACAGACAATGAAGTGTGTGTGTGTGTGGGTGTGTGTTGGGGGGTGGTGGTGTTCATGTCGTTATGGTGACACCGCGACAGTAAAGCCAACCATGACATCAGAGGTGATGGCGAGAGAGACGGACCTGTGGAAACTTGCGTGTTCTGTCTCTGAGTCACGGAGTCTGAACTCCCAACACATAAACAGTCGTTTCATTTGAGCCCGGGACCAGATCTCTGGCTGGGGCTGCGCTGGCCTCACCCAGGTCCTCAGAAGACACCTGCGGTGCCCTGTGCCGGGAGTCTAGCCAGGGTAACGTTAACAACATTGCCCCCCTAAACATGTCTGCCAGCCCCCAGTACCGTCGATAAAGTAGAGAGTATAATATGGAGCTGTGTGTGCAAGCAAATGTAGGTCGATGTGAAGGTTATGGTCGTCTCATGCCGCAGATGGAGTAACTCTGTAACTATGGAGTAACCTTTGGTCTGAACACAGTTTTCCCATCATGAAGTAGGGCTAGCCTGGTCAGCCTTTAACTTGATGTTATAACTGATGTTATAACTGATGTTATAACTGTTTCTATTCTATTCTATTCTATTCTAACTGTTCTTATAACATACAATATATATTATAATATATATATATGATATTATAATATACGTGTCAGGGTGCAGAGCGTGTAAGATGGATGGTTTAACATTATAATGCACATAAAGGATCGATGGTACCATATCTAACACTATGGACATGTCAGGGTGCAGAGCATGTAGGGTCGATGGTATAGTATTGAAATGTACATGCAGGATCGATGGTACCATATCTAACACTATGGACATGTTAGAGTGCAGAGTGGGTAGGGTCGATGGTATGGTTTTATAATGTACATGCAGGATCGATGGTACCATATCTAACACTATGGACAGGGTGCAGAGCATGTAGGGTCGATGGTATGGTTTTATAATGTACATGCAGGATCGATGGTACCATATCTAACACTATGGACAGGGTGCAGAGCATGTAGGGTCGATGGTATGGTATTATGATGTACATGCAGGATCGATGGTACCATATCTAACACTATGGACAGGGTGCAGAGCATCCAGCAGCAGCTGGTGCAGCTGGAGGGAGAGAGCTGGTCCGGGCAGGCGGAGGCAGAGCGCGACCGGGGCTTCATGCAGCTGGTCCGGGAGAAGGAGGCGCTCCTCCAGGAGATCACGCTCCTCGGCCAGCAGCCGCAGCCCCCCGACACCTCCCTACAGCTGGAGGAGGAGCGCCGGCGGCTGGAGGAGGAGGTGCAGAGGGCCCACACCTCCCAGAACCAGGGAGCCAACCAGAGGTACTGGAGGAGGAGGAGGAGGAGATGGTGGAAGAGGAGGAGAGGGAGGAGGAGGAGGGGAGGGAGGAGGAGGAGGAGGGGAGGGAGGAGAAGGAGGAGGAGGATAGAGAGGAGGAGGAGGAGGTGCCATCAGGTGCTGTCATCACAGAAGTCCCGAGCAAACCTCAATAAATGAAGATGATGATTTGTGCACCACAGTTTTTTGAGAACTGGATACAGTGTAGGACATGAAACTGGACATGAAAGACTTTGGTGCAGTGAGGTAGGCTTATCATCATATATGTGTCCCGGTAGGATCCTCCTACAGGAGAAGAGGAACGTCCTACTGAGACAGCTGGAGGAAGCCACACGACTCACCACCTACCTGCACTCCCAGCTCAAGAGGTGACCGCCTGTCTGTCTGTCTGTCTGTCTGTCTTTCTGTCTGTCTGTCTGTCGGTCTGTCTGTCTGTGCACCCTGTGGTTATGCACACTGCTGGTTCATCCTCTGCATGGCGTGCACTATCAGCGTGTGACTCAGAGGATGGGTCCACCCTGTCCTCTAGGATTGGCTAATAGCACGCTTCCACATACTGTTATTATTCTTTGTGATGGTATTCTTCTCGTAGAGTTGTTATTAAATACTTCTAGTGCTGGTTGTTATATTGTTGTATTGTTCTGGTACCGATGGTGTCATATTCATCCAGGACGAGTGCTGATAGATTTTGTATTCTTGGAGCAGAATCGTGGTTCTGTTGTATCCGTCTCAGAGTGATGTTGACCGGTCCCTGTTCCTCCTCCCCTCCTCCTCCCCCCTCCTCCCCCTCCTCCCCCCCTCCTCCCCCCCCCCAGCCTGTCTGCCAGCTCCCTCACCGTGTCGTCCAGCAGCAGCCGGGGGTCTCTGGCGTCCAGCCGCGGCTCGCTGGCCTCCAGCCGCGGCTCTCTGAGCTCCATCAGCTTCAGCGACATCTACGGCGTGCCGCAGTATGAGCGCCACGACGACGCCCACGACGCCCACGCCCGCTACGCGCCGCCCGCCGAGGTGCTCGCTCCCCGGGACGCCCCCGGCGAGGCCGCCACCGCCCCCCCGCCCCCGCACGCCAAGCCCAAGCGCTCGCACGACACGCCGCAGTCGCTCGCCTCGCTCTCCTCCCGCTCCTCGCTCTCCTCGCTGTCCCCGCCCAGCTCGCCGCTGGACACGCCCCACGCCGCGGGGGCCATGGCGGCGGCGGCGGCGGCGGCAGCGGCCGCGGGGGTAGGGGTGGGGTCTCAGGACTGCCCCCTGGCCCAGATGACGGAGGAGTACCTGGAGCTGGCCGGCCGCGGGCTGCTGGAGGGCCGGCGGGCCACGCAGGCCCCGCCCCTCCCGGAGGAGGCGGGGCCTGCTCAGAGAGACGCCGGCCATCAGGGAGCGTTCGCCCCCGCAGGCGAGTAGACCGCCGAGCCCGGACCCCCCCCCCCCCCCCCCCCCCCCCCCCCCGCGCGACCTGAGATACGGTCCGGAGGCCCAAGGGCTCCCGCCGTGTTCCATGAGCAAGGCACTTAAAACAAAAATATACCTTGGAATTAATACGGAATTTAATTTAGTTCAACACACTTTTGGACCGACTACAGCTGTGCATGTTAGCATACTGAATGGCCTGTGTGTGTGTGTGTGTGTGTGTGTGCACGTGCGCGTGCGCGTCTGTGTCTGTGTCTGTGTCTGTGTGTGTGTGTGTGTGTGTGTGTGTGTGTGTGTGTGTCTGTGCGTGCGTGCGTGCGTGCGTGCGTGTGTGTGTGTGCGTGTGTGCGCCCCCAGGAGTCACCCTGAGGTGCAACAGCGCCAACCGTAGCGGGCGGCGTGCGCGGCGAGTGTCCGCGGGGCCGTCGGAGGACGCTCTGGCCACGGACAGCGGCGTGTTCGAGGCCTGGGGTCGGAGGTGAGGAGACCCTCAACCCCCCCCCTCTCTCTGTCTCTGAGTCCCCATCTCACTGCCTCTCACTTCAATACAATCAAGAAGAGCATGATTGAGTGATTTGAATTATTCAAGCTCTTCTTGAGTTATTTTCTATTTATGTTTGTCATCTGTCTCTCTCTCTCTCTCTCTCTCTCTCTCTCTCGCTGGTTCCATCTATCTATCTTTTGCGGATTCCATCTCTCTTTCTCTCTCTCTCTCTCTCTCCTCCCTCTATCTCTCCCTCCCAGTTTGTTTCTCTACGTCTCTATCGCTCTGTAGCACTGGCTCCATCTAGTGGCAGAGGAGGAAACTGCACTTGATAACATCTTAGACACGGCTCGTTCAAACGCGCGTTCTGAATGGCATCCTTGAGCCGAGACGCCGTAGCGCCCGTGCGATGGCAGTTGAGATGTTTCTCGGTGTAACGGAACGGTTGCACGAGAGACGGAGACGACTGTTGTGAGACGCACCTCCGGGGATGCTGTGCCACATTCCATCTAGACGAGAGATAGGTTATCGTCTGGGCGGAATCTGATGTGAAAGCCAGGGACAATTCAAAGCCTCTAGCGGGGTTTATCTCTCGCAAAACACACTCCCCACTGGTGAAGAGACTGAGACAGTTGTGCCCTCCGTGTAAACACGCTTGTTTTTTGATGTACATACGATGGAATTCCAGAACCGGTTTTGGTTGAAACAGGGCCCTATCGGATTCAGATTCCAGCGGTTTGTCTGACCTACAGTGACAATAGGGTGAAACGTGAGTCAGTCGGTTAAAAGAGGAGTCAGTGAGTTCACATTTGAGTCAGCGATGAGTTCAAATGTAGAGGAATGTAGTGGAGAAGTAAAGATGGGAGCCAGTGAGGACATCAGTCAGTGAATCACTGAAACAACAGCCGTTGTGTCTGAATGTGAGTGAGGCAGTGAATGTGAGCGAGGCAGTGAATGTGAGTGAGGCAGTGAGGAGCTATTTGACCACTTGGCCGTGTGCTCCTGCAGGGCGGAGGAGTCCGAGGAGCTGGCCTACATGAAGGAGCTGGCGTCAGTGAGCGAGCCGGTCCAGATCCACCTGGGAGTGCTGTGAGTACTGGACCCTCAGCACCGACACAGTCAGACACTGTGGACACACAGTTCATCTGGACCCTCGGCACCGACACAGCCAGACACTGTGGACACACAGTTCATCCGGACAGACACTGTGGACACACAGTTCATCTGGACCGCATCACCCGGTCTCCATTCAGCTCACAGGGCTTTAGAGCATAGATGCATCGTAGAATCTCTCTAAAGATGTATAAACAGTCAAAATAACTACAAATACTGTTACAGACATGGGGTACGCATTGCAATTCCACGTGTTGTCACATGGTAATCTCTCTCTCTCTCTCTCTCTCTCTCTCGCTCTCTCTCTCTCTCTCTCTCTCTCTCTCTCCCTCTCCCCCCCTCTCTCTCTCTCTCTCTCTCTCTCGCTCCCTCCATGCGTTCCAGGTACGACGCGACCTCTCAGAGTCTTCTGCTGCATCTCCTGCAGCTGAAGAACCTCACCAGGTCCACCGTGAGGGACGGCCACAAAGTGTGAGTGTGGAGTCTGAGTCGGGGAGGGAAGGACGCGCGGCGTGCTCCCGGGAACGCGAGTCAGCGATGACGGTGTTGATTGTCACCTCTGACTCGCGTTCTCGGCCTGAGAATGCAGATCGCTGTCGTCTCGCTGACGTCTCCGTCCGGCCGTCTGGCGGAGGCTGTCGGTCGAGGTGCTCCAGGAGTCGGAGAATCGACGCCATCGAAACATAGAGTCCCTCTTGTCAGTAGCAGCACACGTTCTGCTGAAACGCTCTGCGTGAGCCCGCGGTCTCTCTGTGGGCCTTCCACAGGCAAGGGGCGGCAGTAGCTCAGTGGGTAGAGCGGGTCGTCCACTAACCGTAGGGTCGGTGGTTCGATTCCGTCCTCTTAACTGTCCGCATGTCGAAGTGTCCTTGAGGAAGACACTGAACCCCAACTTGCTCCCCGGGCGCTGACCACGGCTGCCCACTGCTCCTGTGTAACTCCTATGCAACATAGGATGAGTCAAATGCAGAGAACCGTGCCCCTCCACCCCCTCCCCTTTCCCTCAGGGATCATTAAAGTATGTCTGTCTGTCTGTCTGTCTGTCTGATGTACCGTACAAACCGTTAGTCACTTTGTGCAAACGCGTCTGCGCAGTGACGTCGCGTCTGAAGCTGAAACACCAAACATGAGTGTTTGCGCGTGCGGCGTCAGAGAGCCGGTCTCATGGCGTGACGTGGTCCCCAGGTACGTGAAGGTGCACCTGGTTCCGGTGGACGCCAGCAGGGCCTGCTGTGCCTTCTACTGCTGCAAGGCCCTGGAGCCCCAGACCCACATCTCCTTCAACGAGGGCTTCCGCATCCCCGTGGCAAGCGGCGCCCTGCCGTCCTGCGCCCTGCAGCTCTCGCTCTGCACGCTCGGACCGCAGGCCCACGAGGAGCTGCTGGTAGGCCGGGCTCCCCAGCTCTTTCTCGGTCTATCTCTCTTGCTGTTTCTGTCTCTGTCTCTCTATCTTCCATCCTCCATCCTCCCCCTGCTGTGCCGCCTCCCTCTCTCCACCCTCCCTCACCCCACCCCGTGGTGGAGGGTCAACATCTGGAACCGCAGGACAGTGACACCTCTGAGTGAAACACCGTCACAGCTGGAGTCTCAGCGATGAAGCATGAGTTGTAGTAGCTGGTGTTTCACAAGAGGTGGCGGTGTGACGTCTTGGTGATTTAAAACTCTGATCTCCAAACCCGAACCCTATCTCTGATCTCTGAATTTGTGTTGAACTCAAGTCCCGTAATTAAAATGATTTTAAAAAAAAAGTCAGGCTTTAGTCCACACTTAAGATTGAAGTATTTCTTCATATTAAATTATAATGATATGAAATTAAAGCTTCAGGGAAACTCTTAGAGCTTAGTTTAGTCCTGACACATAGTGTGTGTGTGTGTGTGTGTGTGTTTTGCAGGGCACAGCCCAGCTGGGTTTGGCAGACTGCGAGGGGGGTCTGGAGATGGTTTTTCATTGGCTGAGAGTGCAGATGGTGGGTGGAGCCGAGCAGAGGACTCACAGCAGACAGCAACATGACAGCCAGGAGGACGAGTTCAGAGTCAGAGGCCTGGTAAACACACACTGTATTAACTATAAGGTCTGTTGATATAGATATACAAAAGATCAACCCCATTTTAGTTTTTAGTATGAATGCAAATGTATGTTCCCAAGTTGATACACACACACACACACACACACACACACACACACACACACACACACACACACACACACACACACACACCCAAAGCCCTGTGTCTTTAAGTAGTAACACGATTGGAGCGCTAACTTCCTGCTCTGGTCCAGGATGTGAGCGGGCGGCAGGAGGAAGTGGAGCGAGACAGACGGGGGAGGCGGGACCCCGCGGACGCCAAATCAGAGAGGTGGGCCCCGCGTCTCACAGCCCCGCGTCTCACAGCCCCGCGGTGACGGGGTGCATTAGTGGTGTGCTTCATCGGGTTCGATTCAGTTCCATTATATTACATGAGATACGGTTATATGGAATAAGATTCAATTAGGTTTTTGAATCTAGATTTGATTAGGTTAGGTTATTGTTCTGATACATGTTTGTTTTTTACTGCAATTGCAATTATCAGGAAAATACTATAAGCCAATTTGGAGGAAAACAAGGTTGCATCACTATGATATTGTGTGTGGGACGCCCTTTGCCCTCCGCATGCTTCGCATTCCTCTCCCAGGTCACAGCCGTTACCTGAGCAGGTGAGCCAGGTGAGGCTGTCACCTGAGCAGGTGAGGCTCACCTGGTGTTGTTGTTGTTGTTGCAGGAGCTGGCAGGCGGAGTCGGTGGACAGCGGCTGCAGCAGCAGCACTCAGTTCGCCGGCCCGTGTCAGGACGTGCTCTGCTACTCCGTCGCCCCCGGCGACCGCTGCGGCCCGCCGTCAGGCAGAGCCCCCACCTC
>JAXIVH010000003.1:1289934-1309934 GCA_036785325.1 Urophycis tenuis | reverse complement strand
TCTTACACCTGCACCATGTCATAAACCTGCACCATGTCACCTGTGTTAAAGCTGCACTAAGTCACTTGTATTAAAGGGATATGGTGAGACACATGTGTTACCCAGATTCAGAGTTTAATGACAAATTCATCCTTGTGAGTCCTTGCAGAGATGCTGTTGCCTCGCTGCTGTTCATGCGCAGTGAATACACTTTTTAACTTTGTTTTTAACTAAGATGTCCCATGCGTTCCAAGTAGTCTCCAAACGAGACACAACAAGGTTGTAGTTTGTTTATCAAACAATGATATTACCAGCTGCTTCTGGTTGGGCGGTCAGCATCACAGGTAGCCTCATCATCACAGCGCTCCAATAGTGCTGAGTCATAGAGTTATGTGTGCCCGTTGACACTACAACATTGTGTTCAGTGGCTTCCACGGGGCGCTTTTAAAATCCAATCATTTTTCAAAGGGCTTTGCAAAAAGAAATCAACAGGCCCAGACGGCATCTCGGCTTTTCTTTTGAAAACGTGTGCTGAAGAGCTTACTCTGGTCTGGTGCCCTGTTCTTCAGCAGTCCATCGACTAACATACTGTCCCTGCTCTGAAAAAAATCAACTATTATTCCTGTTCCAAAGAAATCCTCTCCATCTGATAATAACATCTACAGGCCTGTGGCTTTAACACCAGTAGTCATGAAATGCTTTGAAAAGTATGTGGTGTCCCTCATGAAACCTCAGATAAATTCTGCTCTAGATCCCTTCCAGTTTGCCTATAGTCAATGACGAGGCACAGATGATGCAATCAATGGGATCACTCACCTAACTCGGAAACACCTTGTGAACCCAAAGGCCTGCCCGTCTATAGTTTTTTTATTTCAGTTCTGCTTTTAATACCCTACAGCCTCACCTGCTGATTAAAAAATTACGGCAGATGACTGTTAACCCTTTTATCATCAAATGGTTTGACTCTTTTTTAACGAATAGATCACAGCTTGTCAGAGTCAACAACACCCTCTCAGAGCCAAGACTTATCAGCACTGGGGCACCCCAAGGCGGTGTCAGTTCACCTGTCCTCCTCACTATTTACACAAATGACTATCAGCAGATATCCTGGGAATTATGTTTTTAAATTCTCTGAGGATACAGCGATTCTCAGCCTGCTGTACAAAGACGCAGACCTCTTATCATACTTCAATGAGGTTCAGTCTTTTGTTCAGTGGCGCGACAACATCACCTCATAATAAATGTTAAGAAAACAGAAGAGATGTGGATTGACCCAAAGTCAGTAGACCACTAATCCATGATCAAACCATCAATCAGGTCAGTTCTTACAGATATCTGGGCGTTCACTTGGATAGTCTGTTTAAGTGGGACGTCCACGTTGATATGTTGTGCTCTCGCCTTTAGCAGACTATACTTTCTACACAGACTTCAGGATTGACCAGAAGCTTATGTTTTTATTTTATCAGGCTGTGTTAGAAAGCATCATTAGGTTTGGCATGTCTGCGTGGTATGGCAGTCTCTCTGTCCAGGTTAAATCTAAACTTAACCATCTGGTCCAGACAGCAATGAAGGTTGTAGGAAGGACTGAAGACTCCTCTCTGCGGTCTGTCTATGAAGAGTATGTCCTCAGACTGGCACAGAGAGCATTATCCAATCCCGCCCACATCCTCAATCCAGAATACCAACTGTTGCCATCTGGCAAACGATACAGAGTCCCCATGTGTAAACTTAACAGATTTAAATACTTGTTTGGCCCCCTACCTTCATTAGAATAATAAAGAAGATTAGGTAAACAGTTTGATTCTCTGATTTTCAGTTGATGCTCTGCTCTGACTAGTGTACCTTGTATGGAAACGTGTGGGAATGTATATTTTTGTTTTTTGTGTATTTTATTTTATTATTATAATTTTTTTAAAGATGTATTTAATTTATTGTGTTTGTTGCGCAAATGTGCAATTTCACTTCATTTTACTTTTATGTTTTTATCTTTTATCTTTTTAACTATGGCGACAGCCTGTCTCAGCACTCTTTTGCTTAATTGACTTGTGGAGAATTTAGATTTTCTTTTTATGACCAAACTAAGATGTGCAGTCAAATGTTGTGGTTTGTTGAACTTGTTCTTGATTGTTACTGATTATAAGACCAGTTTTAACAGCTAGGCCAGAAGAGGGGCTGTGAGTTTACTGGTGGTGGGGGTGGTGGTAAGTTTACTGGTAGAGGAGGTGGTGGTGAGTTTACTGGTAGAGGAGGTGGTGGTGAGTTTACTGGTAGAGGAGGTGGTGGTGAGTTTACTGGTAGAGGAGGTGGTGGTGAGTTTACTGGCAGAGGAGGTGGTGGTGAGTTTACTGGTAGAGGAGGTGGTGGTGAGTTTACTGGTAGAGGAGGTGGTGGTGAGTTTACTGGTAGAGGAGGTGGTGGTGAGTTTACTGGTAGAGGAGGTGGTGGTGAGTTTACTGGTAGAGGAGGTGGTGGTGAGTTTACTGGCAGAGGAGGAGGTGCACTGTGTTCACTGGTAGAGAAAAAGTGTTCTTTGTTTAGTAAATGTGCATAGGAGGTGCTGAGGAGATCTCATTGCTCCACAGGCGAACCAAAGCCAGCAGGAGCAGCGGCAGGAGGAGGCGGCAGAGAGGAGGTTGAGGAAGGCGTCCAAGGAGGTGCTTCAGATGAGAGGACAAGGCCAGAAGGAGCCGCTCCCCGTTCATACCTTTAGGTTGGTACTCCTCGCTCCTCCTACATCCTAACCTCTAACCCTAACGCCTATTCCTTACCTCTTATTCCTCACCTTCACTCCTAATCACATTTATCAACTCCTCGCCCCTCACTCCTAAATCCTAACCCTTACCCTTGATTCCTAATCCCTTAACACCTAACCCCTTACCCCGGTAAGGCATCTGGGCATGTGAGACGAATGGTGCAGCAGCCATGATGGCCCCCCATACCCATGATGCACCTGGAGAGATGCTGGTCATCATCCATCTCTGTAGACACACAGGGTTTAAACTGAACTGTCTGTGTTTACCTTCCGCCCTCAACCAACGCTTGCGTCACACGAGGAAGCCGCTGTAGCTTCCAGAGCGCTAGCCTTACCGCGCGACGAGACTGGCTCTGGATGTTGGGGTATTGGACCCGTCACCTTAGGCTGACTGTCACCGTGCACACCCTGAACCACTGGTCCAGTCTGCTCCCACCCTGAACCACTGATCCAGTCTGCTCCCACCCTGAACCACTGATCCAGCCTGCTCCCACCCTGAACCACTGGTCCAGTCTGCTCCCACTCTGAACCACTGGTCCAGTCTGCTCCCACCCTGAACCACTGGTCCAGTCTGCTCCCACTTCAACTTAGTCCGCGGAGCAATTTGACTGGATTCACTCTATTTTCTCCTGTCTTTGAGTTTGTGTTTAAGTTTGTGTTTATAAGCGTGTGACAGGAGGCAGAGCTCGAGAGACTTGATGCGTCTTGGTGGAGTACGAGTCTCGCGATGGAAGAACGTTTGCTTGCGTTGCTTACAAGGAGAGCGGTTCGCTGCTGAGCCCACAGCTTGTCCTGCTCTGGGCCATGGAGTGGAGGTGGATCTCCACGGAGGAGAGGACACACGGCCCAGGATACATCGTCCTTCTCAGTGATTCATCTGCCGTCATTCTGTGTTTCTCAGATGAAAAAAACCCTGAGACAAATTTTAATATTTAATCTTATCATCTGTGGCCACCACGCCGCGCTTTTAATGTTCCACACAAAACAACACCCAACGATCAAGAGAACGCGCCTCAACAAGATCACACAGGAAATACTATCGCGTGTCAGATTTTACACTTCCACGTAGCGTTCAATAACCCTGCGTGTCAACGCGCATGTAACACGCGTCCCGCGTGTTTTTAAGCCGACGCAGGTTTGCGCTGCACAGTGGCGTCACGTGTAAAGGGTCATGGGGCATTTAGCAGACGCTTTTGTCCAAAGCAACTTATACAAGTACATTTGTGGGGTTCAACATGTGGAGGTGGGGGGGAGATCAAGGGGATCGAACCGCCGGCCTTACAGTGAGTGGACGACCCGCTCTTTCCACCCGCTCTACCCACACTGAGCGACTGCTGCCTCATGTGTTGCCAGAGACGTGTTTTTAAAATGGAGGTTGATTTAAAAACCGGGCGTTTATGTGTTTTCCCAGAGAGAAGATGGCGTTCTTCACCAGGCCGCGGTTTCACGTTCCCACCCTGCCTGCCGACGACGTCTGAGGGAGCGCCTGCCCACCATGTGACTTAATATGAAGTATTGTCAGTTTTTATAAACCCATGAAGTACACCGCGTAGTTACTAGTCTCTCTCTTGCGCGCGCACACACACTTACACACACACACACACACACACACACACACATGTACACACACACACACACACACACACACACAGGAAATGACCTGGCAGATTCAAAGATGTCAGCCTTTTTTTTTTTTTCTAAGCGTTTGCGTGTGGCTATACTTATCAACATCACACACACACACCCACACACACACACACACACACACATGCACAGACACGCCACAGACAAACATGTATAGGTGCACACATACATGTAGATCAAATGAAAACACACACACAGTATTTGACAGCAGTCTCTCTGCCGTGTCTGTCTGGGGACAGACAGACAGTATCTTCTGTCTGGGGACAGACAGACAGTATCTTCTGTCTGCTGTCTCTCTGCTTTCCCAGCCGGAAGACAGGAACCATATGCTGTACTGTAACTTATTTTATAGTACATTTCCTTGAAGGAAATTAAAACGCTTCCTGCTTTTTAAGTGTATTTTTGTTTTATTTTTTAACTTTGAACAAATAGCACTTCAGTGTTTTTACATACAATAAAATGGAACTTATTGTCCAACTTTTTTTTTTTTCCTTTTTCGTTTTTGTTTTCTGATATCTAATTCTTAAGAGTTATTTACATATTGTCACTTTGTAATCCACTTATTACAGATGTCATTTGTCCTTTTTTTAATTTTTTTTTTTTTAATTAAAATTATTTTTGTCATGTACTTTCAACATACAGATATATATAAATATATGAAACACTGTACTGAGATTTGCGTCTGCAGTGTTCACCTCTTGTGAAGATAAACCTATTAAACTCTGGAGTGCTCGACTTCCTCTTCGGTTCCATGTGTCAGTGCAGAGTGCGTAGGGCGCTGACCTACTTTGAGCTGGGCAGGCCTACCTCAAGTGAGCCTCGTCAGCCAAACCTTCCTCCTCAGCATCCTGTTTGAAGCTTGACAAAAAGCCACCACCAGCAAGTTGCTAGAAGAGGAGAGATTTCAATCTTGTTCTGTAGGCACTAAACAACTCCAGTCAGACAGTCTTTCTTCTATCGGAGAGTGCGGCATACCATGAATGCAAATGTATCTTCTCACACCAATAAGTTCTGCTCACTATGACAAAAATGTTCGCAGGCCTAACTTTCAGGTCCAGGCCTGTCCTTCATGGAGCTTCAAACTGCTGTCAACATTTCTAAATCTGGACCATTGAATCTTTCAACGTCATGTGCTTAACGTAACCATTCAGAAACCGAAGGAGAACTCCTATATAGCAAACCAATGTATTTATATTAACTTCTTACAAATAGTTTTCATACAAAGTAATGGCAGGTAAAAAAAAAAAAAAAAACTGAATTGAATCCTAACGTCAGCTTAAAACGGCGTTCATTTTCACGTTTGGTTGTGCTGGAGTTCATGTGGCACACAGAGGCGAACAGGAGGAATCCAGCAGGTTGGAAAGCAGAATATGTTCACTTTTTAAAGCCATATCGGCGAGCGCAGAAGGGATCCCTGCTCAACCAGTAGCAGACCAAACAACCACCCAAGGGCAGAGGCATGTTAAACGTTTCCATCAAACACAAAGAAGTTCTTCAGGTTTCCTCAGCTCACAAATAACTGTTGAACCTTCTGTTGAACAATACAAACCCCAAGTTCAGGCTCTCCAATCAAGTCCAATCACGCCACCAAGTAAAAGTGGAACACTCTGTTCTGTTCATACAAAATCTAGAAAATATACTTATATTTAGATGGAGTATAAGTAGAACTTCCTGTCTTGTGGTCCTTTTATAATCAGTTCCATGCGATTGAAATTCTAAAAGGGTTTTCCAAGGTAATCCAAAAATTCAAAAGCAAATCTAATTAAAGACAAAGCTTTCTGTTGTAGTCCTCGTTAGATACTGGAGAAACAAAGGGCAGTCACCGGCTGGACATGGTTTCAGTAAAGTCAACACAACAGAGATATGTTGGTCCTGGCTATACTTTGGTAAACAGTTGACATAGGCACTGAGATGAGGTGTTGGTTCTCATCTTTGGGTAAATAGTTGGTAGGTCTGCAGATGGTGGCGGAGGTGATGTTAGGTCTTAGGTCTCTGGATGGTAGATCAGGACAGGTAAGGAGGTGATGATAAGTCTCAAGGGTTCTGGAGGTGATGGTAGGTCTCTAGATGAGAATGGAGATAATGGTAGGCTCCTCTACGTGATGGTAGAGCTCTAGATAGGTCGAGATCATGGTAGGTTTAGATGGGTCTGGAGATCATGGTAGGTCTAGATGGGTCTGGAGATCATGGCAGGTCTAGATGGGTCTGGAGATCATGGCAGGTCTAGATGGGTCTGGAGATCATGGCAGGTCTAGATGGGTCTGGAGATGATGGCAGGTCTAGATGGGTCTGGAGTTCATGGCAGGTCTAGATGGGTCTGGAGATCATGGCAGGTCTAGATGGGTCAGGAGTTCATGGCAGGTCTAGATGGGTCTGGAGATCATGGCAGGTCTAGATGGGTCTGGAGATCATGGCAGGTCTAGATGGGTCTGGAGATGATGGCAGGTCTAGATGGGTCTGGAGATGATGGCAGGTCTAGATGGGTCTGGAGTTCATGGCAGGTCTAGATGGGTCTGGAGTTCATGGCAGGTCTAGATGGGTCTGGAGATGATGGCAGGTCTAGATGGGTCTGGAGATGATGGCAGGTCTAGATGGGTCTGGAGTTCATGGCAGGTCTAGATGGGTCTGGAGTTCATGGCAGGTCTAGATGGGTCTGGAGATGATGGCAGGTCTAGATGGGTCTGGAGTTCATGGCAGGTCTAGATGGGTCTGGAGATGATGGCAGGTCTAGATGGGTCTGGAGATGATGGCAGGTCTAGATGGGTCTGGAGATGATGGCAGGTCTAGATGGGTCTGGAGTTCATGGCAGGTCTAGATGGGTCTGGAGATGATGGCAGGTCTAGATGGGTCTGGAGATGATGGCAGGTCTAGATGGGTCTGGAGATGATGGCAGGTCTAGATGGGTCTGGAGATGATGGCAGGTCTAGATGGGTCTGGAGATGATGGCAGGTCTAGATGGGTCTGGAGATGATGGCAGGTCTAGATGGGTCTGGAGATGATGGCAGGTCTAGATGGGTCTGGAGATGATGGCAGGTCTAGATGGGTCTGGAGATGATGGCAGGTCTAGATGGGTCTGGAGATGATGGCAGGTCTAGATGGGTCTGGAGTTCATGGCAGGTCTAGATGGGTCTGGAGATGATGGTGGGCAGGGGTCCGAGGCCTGGTGGGTTGTACTTCTCCACTCTCATGAGCCTCCGCACAATGTCATCGAGGTCCCGAGGCCAGCTGAAGACGTGTGTGTTCTGCAGCCAGGCTGGAACGTGGCACTGAATGAGAGGGATGAGGAGATGAGGTGGACACCACAAGCGACACCGACGTTATCACAGCTAATGCAAACCACTGCAGCGAGGGAGTATTTAGACAGCAGTATGTTACCATTCTGAATGAATGTGGTGGGGTTGAGAAAGTTGAGACAACATTTTTAAGAACAAATAAAATAGTGACATTTAAAGTTTCATGCATGGCAATTAAAAAACGCAATTTCATTCATTTACAACCAAGAGTGTGGAGATTACCTTTCTGGCCCCTGGGAAAATGATGGGAATTAGTCGGAAATTCTTGCTTCCATTTTGGATGAATTCATTCTGTAACTGATATGGACAAAACAAAACAAAATATGCAAAAAAAAAAAACATTTGAATTGATCTTGTTTATTCTTATTATCCCATGCATTACCTGAGCCTCCAAACTGGAAAGGCCCCGCCCTCCCACACACCTGGAACTCAGGGGCTTCCTATTGACCAATTTAAAGCTGGTTTCACCCTCCTATTAGCCTGGGAATTCCCATGCTGCTTTGCGCGCGATTTCATTCTCACTGCAAAGACAGCCTGGAAACCACCGCCCTTATTTTCCCCTGAGTTAGGGAACCAATCAGAACGGGGGGCAGCAAGACGATGAAGACGTCTATGCGCGACACCGAAGCTTGTAGCGTGTTAATCCAACATGGCAGCTGACACAACGTTACCGTTCGATGCAGCCTTAGAAAGTGTATTAAGTAGCTTTTGTAGCAATTAATGTAATTTTAGTAGCTAATTTTTAGTAGCAATTGGCTATGAATCGCGCGCAAAGCAGCATGTGAAGAACCAGACGCCATTTGATAGACATTCGTAGGGCCCAATAAACGGCTCTAGGCATTCGTAAACCACGCCTCAAATACGAGAAAATGCACACCTAGTTCCCAGACCACCATCTCATCGAGATGTGGACGCGTCAGCCAGGCTACCCTCCTATCACACTGTTTTCAGAATATGGATCTTCGAGCGGCCTTCTATCTGTGCCGTCGGTTAATCGTTGTTAATCTTGATACTGCCACACAAGCCCTCAAGTTTGTAGACTTTTAGTAAGTATTCATCCTGACTTTATGAACAGTGCAGACGTCAACAACAATCGCTACACTTTCAACTGAGGGAACAAACACAGAACGTGTCATTATTATTATTATTATTATTATTATTATTATTATTATCTCCCTGGTAAGAGTCCACAAAAAAAATGTTGAAACATAAAAGGCAAATAATCTATTGATAACAAATCATCATTCTTCCGCCAAATAATACAGTTCCTCAAGACTGCAAAATGGTAAAATTTCAGAAAACAGGAGTGAAATCCTATGTTTGTGGTTCTGTGTTTGTGGTCCTGTGTTTGTGGGCCTGTGTTTGTGGCTCTGTGTTTGTGGTCCTGTGTTTGTGGGCCTGTGTTTGTGGTTCTGTGTTTGTGGCTCTGTGTTTGTGGTCCTGTGTTTGTGATCCTGTGTTTGTGGTTCTGTGTTTGTGGTCCTATGTTGCGATCCTATGTTTGTGGTCCTATGTTTGCCACTGCCAACTGGCTCTTTTGTGACGTCGCAGTGCCTTTTAGGATACTCTTCACGATGATGAAGGGACACTGGCGGTGGGGTGTGTGGGCCGTAACCGTGGGGATAACAAGCCCCGCCCCCCTCCCCAGAACTCTCAGCCCAAAACACATTGGTTTTGGGCGATGAAAACAGTCAAACCATTTCAAAGTGTCTGACGATGATTTTGCAGCCCTGTGTTTGACGCTGCCATGGCAACCAGCAGCCGAGTTGGGGGGGGGGGGGGGGGGCTGCCGGGCGGGCCTACCTGCTTGTGGATGTAGACCGTGTTGAGGGTCCTCTCATCGTTCTCCAAGCCGAACGGCGACGCGGTCACCGTGTCGTAGTACTTTGGACTGATGATGATGATGATCAGATAGTCCTTCTGTGTGACGAAGGAGGAGGTGGTGGGGGGTGGTTTATAAAGACAACCAGGCCCGGCACACATTCGCTCTCTCTCAAACACACGCAGACACGCCTTCACCCACAAACCACACACCACACACTCGCCCTGCCCTCCTCCCCCGGGGAGCAGCAGGGGCCTCCAAACCAAAACAACAGCAAATCAACGGCTCGGGTTCACGCACCTCGCTCAGGTACCGCTCCATGAAGTCGATCTTGCTGATGCTCCTAAACTGCTGCTCAAACATGTCGATCTGCGGGCCAACACATAAAGACGCCTGTCACCTCGTTTATACGGAGCGTGTGAAAACACGCTTCTAAGAGCTTTATAAAGAAACTCTTGACTCAAGACTCCGGCACGGTAAACACAGTAAGTAACAGGACACATGTATGTTTATAGTGGAATTCTACAAATGAAGGGTGAAGAGTGAGGTTTTGCCACTTGACCACTGCAGGATGATGGGCACCTCAGAGGCTGATTGCTACGTCCATTTCTGGTAGCGAGTGAAAAACCTGTACGCACGTGCGTGTCAAAGCCGTTGTGTCGCAACAGGGCGACGAAGTTGATGACCTTGTTGACGTGCTCCTCGCTGTCGGCCTCATAAGTCACAAACACCTTCCCTGTGGAGGGACGCAGCCGTTAGCTCTTCCTGCAGGGACACTGTTCGATGCCAGCGCCCAAGCTAATGGCTGTACCACGTCATTCATGGTATGGCTTTCATATGTATCTATATCTATACAGCAGCTCGCTCTCTCTCTCTCTCTCTCTCTCTCTCTCTCTCTCTCTCTCTCTCTCTCTCTCTCTCTCTCTCTCTCTCTCTCTCTCTCTCTCTCTCTCTCTCTCTCTCTCTCTCTCTCTCTCTCTCTCTCTCTCTCTCTCTCTCTCTCTCTCTCTCTCTCTCTCTCTCTCTCTCTCTCTCTCTCTCTCTCTCTCTCTCTCTCACCCGCCTCGTAGCACATACTCACTCTGTTCTGGGGACAGTTGGCTGTTATCTGACGTATTCTTCTGTTTAGCTGGGTCGGTGGGGCTGGACAGTGAAAACAAACAGATGGAAAGTTTTTCCACCAAAGCCTTTGCTTCAATGGTATTGAGTGTGTATTGTGTGTATAAATGGTATTGAGTGTGTATTGTGTATATAAATGGTATTGAGTTTGTATTGAGTGTATAAATGGTATTGAGTGTGTGTATAAATGGTATTGAGTGTGTATTGTGTGTATAAATGGTATTGAGTGTGTATTGTGTGTATAAATGGTATTGAGTCTGCATTGTGTGTATAAATGGTATTGAGTGTGTATTGTGTATATAAATGGTATTGAGTGTGTGTATAAATGGTACTGAGTGTGTATTGTGTGTATAAATGGTATTGAGTCTGTATTGTGTGTATAAATGGTATTGAGTGTGTATTGTGTATATAAATGGTATTGAGTGTGTGTATAAATGGTACTGAGTGTGTATTGTGTATATAAATGGTACATCGAGTCTTACTGGTCCACGCCACCAACTCCACGCGCTCGGCTGTCGTTCGGATCTTGGCCAATCAGAAAGGAGAAGCGGTTAGTGTTCACCACGGGCGCACTAGTGAAGCATCACATCACCACGGTCACAGCGCCTAGAGGCTCTCAAACCAGGGGTCAGGACCCAAGGGGTCACCCCCCAGGTGGGACGTGGGTCCCAGCCTGGGGTCCCAGCCTGACAACACACACCACACTCTGAAACCCCTGAGCACCAAACGATCAGCCACTGAGCTCTGCGGTCGGGGCTCCCACAGACATCACCAAAGGTGGTCTTTTGGGTCCCGAGGCTAAGAACGCCTGCCCTACGCGACTACTGGAAGGGGAGTGCACTCACAGTACGGTCCGTAGGGCAGGTGCGGCGCCATCATGGGCATCTGGTGTCCCACGGCCGGCCCGCGGCTCTTGAAGGCCTCCGGGGGACACTGTGCGCAGCAGGCGGGCCCCGGCGGCAGGCAGTAGTAGGGGGACATGGTGTGGTGGTAGAAGTCGGCCGAGGGGTGGTTGGAGTGCAGGGAGAAGGGCTGCTCCAGGCTGCCCAGGCTGGGGCTGTAGCGGCCCCCCGGGGGCGCCGGCTTGTCCCCCGAGTACGACCCGCTGTCCGCCGACGGGCCGGGGGAGTCCTTGGCGGAGGGACAGGAGTTGGCCGGGCGACTCGGGAACCCGGCGCCGGTCCAGCCGCTGCTAACCGAGCCGGGGTGGAAGCCGGGCCCCCAGGAGCTGTCGGGGGCGCGGCTGGGGAAGGGCGTGGGGTGGTGGGGGTGTGGCTGGGGGTGTGGCTGGGGGTGTGGCTGGCGGTGGGCCGGCGGCGGCGGCGGCGGGTAGGAGCTGCAGTACGGCTCGGACAGGAAGTGGACGGGCAGGCGGGCGTGGCGCTGGGGGTCGCCGCCGTAGCCGTTGTCCTGGTGGCCGCGGGGGGGCAGGGAGGCGGGGTCCAGGGGGTCCGAGAGGGTCCCGGCAACACACTGGCTCTGTAGCTGGCTCATGGTCTCGTCGTCCTCCTGGGGAGTGTTGAGACGTCTGGACGCGTACGAGGCGCTGCTGAAAAGGTCAGGGGGTTTGTTGTTGTTGTTGTTGTTGTGCGGATGCTGGCTGTCAACAACAACAGGCCTCGTTCAGCTGGAGGCCATATTGGTTAGCTGGGCCACGGCCTCCTCACCGGGCAAACCAGTCGCTGGGCAAAGAAGGTCATCGCCTCGGTTCTTCAGTCAGCGCTAAACTTTGCAAGTTTTTTTTGCCAATATTTAAAATATCCATAATAAATAATAAATTGTACTTATTGTACTACTCTTCCTCTTCTATGACACACTCTGAAAGACCACCTAAATGGAACAGGGCCATACTAAATGTCAGTAATTACACCTGTGTGTTCCCCTGCGGTGACATGTCAAATTGGCTGCTGTGAAAAGGGGCTATTATAAGACAGTGTGAACATATTACGTAAAATAGTACATGTCTGACCTGTTGTTTTACAGTCGATTACACTTTTACGTTGAAAGTGAAGGATTACACTCGACTGTGCAGCTACCAAGAAAACTGATATCTTGAGGTTTTTTTTAATTATTATTTGGAAAGTTGAACGAAATGTACACACTTGGTACGAATGTGTTTTCCAGATGTGTGACGCCGATGACGCTGTGTTCCATATTTACCTAGTGGGGGATGAGCAGGGGCAGACCGGTGAAGGCAACATAATCAGGGATTTCCCTTCGAACATCCATGTGGTCCAGGGCAGGCAGCAAAACTCCTCACTGCCACAAGTATTCAAAATGCACTTTACAGCAAATGAATAGCACATCATTAAATGTAGTAACAGGAATACACACGTTAACGGCATCTGCCGCCTTTTTACTATAATCACATAAATCAAGGCTCATCAATTGAGCCTATAAATCAGTCGTAAATTGTCAAGATGAGAAGCAACGCCGGCACTCGCGTTGTGTTATTTCATGTTCATTGGGGAGAAGATGACGAGAGCGAAACAAGAGGCTACTTGTGGAAATTGCTGAAGAAGAACGAACTAAAGATTGAGATGAGTTAATGGGGTATATAGTGACAGCTCCTGGCCCTCATCCTCCCTTAGACTTCTTTAAACAAACAGGTAAAGCCTGCAGCCTGTAATGTGACCCCAATTCAGTGTGATCATAATAACTAATACCACTCAATTTGGTGCAATCGCTTATCTAGGTTCGACGCAGTTTCCCTCTTCATTAAAAAAAACCGACAGTGACTTATCTTTCTTTGAAATCGGTTTCATACGTCTTTACGTTATTGGCATCCTGTTCCTATCATCCACTCGCTTAAAAAGTGCAAACGATCGTCCAGAAATCCCCCACCTCTGCAGGTACGTGGATCACAATCCTGATATGACAAACCTTCTGTCGGCATGAAGTTAACCACTTGCTGTATTAGAACAAGGCATGTCATATATGACCATGATGCGTTATGTCTTATGAAGTGTTCATACACGCATTAGAGTAAAACAGCACATGTATTTTATAAACGTCTTGATAACCCAAAAAGGAGGAATCAGCGCCTTACCTTTTGACTTCCTAGAGTCCACCAGGTTGACTCGTATCGCTGTGTAGCTTGTTTCACCAGGCAGGTGAAAGCCAAGAGGAGTTCGACGAGACAAAGTTGGAGTCCTTATTCGCCTTGTTGTCAAAACTCGTCTTTCATTTGTATCATCAGTTCCTTCCAGATCAAAGCAATGAATGTTGAAATTTGGTGGAGAGGCGCTTATGTCACACACTCATTTCTTTACACGCCCAGCGCGGCTCTAGCTCCACCCTTCCATGCGTCCTAGATAATTAAAAATAGCGCTACCTACTACACCAGTAGTAAGCATTGTGCAACGCTGACGTTGAGTCCAAGTTGTAACTACAAATACACAATGAAGGTCAAAATAAAGTCGATGTACGTATGTATATTTTTCCTGAATTGTAGCTTTATGCATGAATTCTTAAAAAACAAACATTGATTCTTGATATTTCCTGTCTTCTACCGGACTACGAGGTAGAGTTCAGTTCTCAACTAACAATACCTGTTCTGAATACTAATTACTCTCGCCAGACACCAATCCAAGAAGAAAGAAGCCTACTCTCTTAACTGTCATGACATGGACTTCAGCTGTTTGACTGCTGGCTTAGTGGTAGTTAATTGACGCCTTGTGTAAGTCAACAACACACTTAAGTGTGATAATACCTTAAGTAAATCTTATGCAACTCTCTCCTGTTTTGTCTTATTCTGTACATCTTCCTATTCAGCACCTATTGCCCCCCCGGCGGGACCAGGAGGGAGGGAAGCCTCTTCTGAGGTCTTCTCGAGGTTTTGTCCCTCTGGGTTTGGGACCTTTTTTAATTCATGTCCTTTAAGGATAAAGGGGGTGTCTAGAACATGGCCTGTGAAGCCCTTTGAGAGTAACTGTGATTAAGGGCTTTACAAATGAACAAAGTGCATAGTGACTTATTCATTTATTAACACAAGAGTGTGTTGCTGGATTTGATAAATAATAAAGACCTTGAAATGCATATAACCATATAAACTATATCAGAGCTGACTTTGAAGGCATACAATCAAATATGAATATTGTAATATAAACAGCTCAGTCATGAACACACCCTCACATAACACTCAATATAAAGAAAGGCATTTAAGTTAAGCACATGTGTTCTGATGAAGGCAGCTTCAACATAGTAAATATAGCACACATCATTCACTCGTCTACAAGACTGTGAGAGAACAATCCATCCACATTCCCTCCAGTGTGCTCATGACGGGCGGCTGTCATCTGAAGGCGTGCAGGAAGGGTGCGGTGTCCACTCGCCTCAGTCTGGAATAGCAGGCGTCCAGCCAGGCGGTTTGCGTGGCCACAGCCTGGGGGTACTGCTGCAGCAAGGCCTGGAGCTCCTGGTAAACAGCACACCTTCGTGTTTACACACTGTACATAAGAGGAGCTTTCGGGTGAATCAGAAGACCAACACTGAGACCATTTTTAAACATTAAACATTTTAAACATCGCCAACCTGCGATTACCCCCGTGAGCAACAAACCTCTCCACACCTCTGGTTGACGAGCATACTTGTGATTAACAGGCCTACCTTTAGCTGTGATTGACAGGCCTACCTAGCTGTGATTGACAGGCCTACCTGTGAGTGGACTGCATGGGCGACCTCGGCGACGATGTGTGTGACCGCGGGACTCATGACATCCTCCTCGTCTCCATCATAAGTGCAGCGTTATTAAGGAGACAAATACAACACCGGTGGCCTACTTCCTGCATTTGCGCGGCATTACTGCAGTGGTGAATGTAGGAGTAGTTTGCTATAGTTCAATAACAGAGCAATCGCTAGCAATCGCATGAATACAATTCAATTGGGAGTTTGTTTTCATGCCATCAATTAGCGTATGAGTCACCAGTGTAGCTGACTGAGGCCTTAATTGACAGGTTAATTGACAGCGCCAGCCGCTGCGGGCGTGGCTGTGAGGATATGTGATGAGGTGGCGTGCTAGCCTCTTCTTCTCCGTCGCCTGCAGGTTGTAGAAAAACACAAACACCCCCTTCATGAAGTCCGGGAGGTCAGCAGAACCCCGGGCCTCCCCGGCAGGGTCCGCCCCCCGGGCCGGCCCGTCTGACCCGTCTGACCCGTCGGACCCGGCCGGCGACGCTGGGGCGGGGCCTCCGGGGGCGGGGCCTCCGGGGGCGGGGCCTCCGGGGGCGGCTGGAGGGGGCGCTGCGCTGCTGGAGACGGAGGGTTGGGGAGGAAGGGCCGGAGCTGCGGCGGTCATCCTGCGTTTGTGGTAATATCTGGTCAGCAGCGCCGGTCAAGGCTGAACCAACGGCAGCCATTACTGTAGGATGGCGTGGTCAGGCCATTTTGTGTTGGTGACGTCATGCAGAACAACAAAGTTATGTATAATTATGTAGGGTGACGCAGTAGGTCAATGTAATTTAGATGATGCCAAGAAGGATCAGGTCATGTAGGCTGGTGTCATGTAGGCTGGTGTCATGTTAGCAGGTGTCATGTAGGCTGGTTTCATGTAGACTGGTGTCATGTAGGCTAGTGTCATGTAGGCTGGTTTCATGTAGACTGGTGTCATGTAGGCTAGTGTCATGTAGGCTGGTGTCATGTTAGCAGGTGTCATGTAGGTTGGTGTCACGTAGGCTGGTGTCATGTAGGCTGATGTCACGTAGGCTGGTGTCACGTAGGCTGGTGTCACGTAGGCTGGTGTCATGTAGGGTGGTGTCATGTAGGCTGGTGTCATGTAGGCTGGTGTCATGTAGGGTGGTGTCATGTAGGCTGGTGTCATGTAGGCTGGTGTCATGTAGGCTGGTGTCATGTAGACAGGTTTCATGTAGGCTGGTGTCATGTTAGCAGGTGTCATGTAGGCTGGTGTCATGTAGGGTGGTGTCATGTAGGCTGGCGTCATGTAGGCTGGTGCTATGGTGTAGGATGCAGTGATGTCGTAGCAGTACGGTGTGGGATGACGTCATGGATGGCGTAATGCCCGGTGGCGCCATGCCGCGTGGCCTACGGTAGGATACATGAAGGTGGGGACGCCCCTGGAGGACAGGTACTTCCTGATCAGCCTCTCTGTGCCGTACCAGTTGAACCCGGGGGTGGAGTGACCGATGCGGGGCAGGTGCACACTGGCTGGGGGGAGAGAATTCATGCATTGGCAGCGATACACATCTGGTGGGAAAATGAATGAGCGATGTCCATTCTCAAGGGAATGGACAGGGAATGACATGTAGCATAGGACCACAGGTCGGAATCAGCGGTCGCTACAAGGCATATTGTTTACATGTTAAGTCCACAAATAGAACATTAAATTACAGAACATTTAAACACTTGTATTATCACTGGGCCTGTACTGTAGCATCCAGCCCTGGTCTGTACAGACACTGGGCCTGTAGCATTCTGGTCTGACCTTTACTCTTCCGGGCCGCAGAGTAAATCTTCTTCAGCCCTCCTTCCAGAGCACTGAGGTGGATCCCAGACAGGTTGTTGGATCTGTCCCTCTGTTGGGCCACAATGAGGGCCAACTAACACACACACACACACACACACACACACACACACACACACACACACACACACACACACACACACACACACACACACACACACACACACACACACACACACACACACACACACACACACACACACACACACACACACACACAGTTCACCCTCCAACACATGGAACAGCTGCACTCAGTAACTCCATTCGACTGGGTTTTCCTGACCAATTTGGCCCCATGAAAGCTATTTCATAAATACGTGAGTGTATCAAAGGGTGATTTCTCATTCGTTATGGGCATTTACCCTTTTTATATACTTAAAGTTGCCCAAATGTCCTCTTATGGTCAGTACTCTGCTCAAGGGCACATCAGCACTTGAGCAGCAGCAGATCATATTGACATGTTTCTGAGTATTTATGCAAAAAACGTTTCAAAGGACAACCGCATAGTAAGAGCACTGAGACCGGGGTTCAGCTCATCAGGGTAGGCCTCTGGACTGGTTCCTACCCGGTCCTGACCATCCAGCCTGGACTGTTTGTCATCGATGGGGAAGAGAAGCACATTCCCCAGGTCCAAGTCTGAAACACATCAAAAGCCTTTATTGTCATTATATGACGGTGCATACAACGAAATTGGGATTAACATTCAAAACACCTGGCATTACTCTACACCTATAACACAATAACACATCGAAACCAGCTATCATCATTTTAAATCTAATAACACTTTACGTTACGCAAATTCAAAAGAGTTGGAAGGACTGCCAGTACATTTCCATACATTTGAAGTTCTGAATGTTGTTCAACAACTTCTCAGCTGCTACGCTGCGCAGGTTCTCACACAAAGACTACAATCTGTTGCCTCGTTAAAAGGTCATAAATCACCAGGTCCTGCCGGACTCCCTGGAGAATGATATAAAACGTACGGTGAAAAGTTACCTCCTTATTTATTAAAGGTTTTCAAACAGGCTCAGGAAAGCGGTGCTCTGCAACCGGCTTTAACTGAAGCTGTGATCACGGTAATCCATAACATTCCTGATTAATCTCCCATTTAAAATCTCCTCGGAAAACTTCACCTATTTAGGTATAGAAGTGACAAGACGGTATACTTCTCTCTTTCAACAAAACTTTCCTCCCTTAATAGAAAAACTGTGCTCTAGGTTATTGTTTTGACTGATTGATTTGTCATAATTTATTAGCTGCAGCCTAGTTTATATGCCAACCGCTAGCTTGTATTGTCCATTAGCTCCGGCTCACCTTTCATGCGACCAGCTAGCTTGTATTGTGCATTAGCTCACCTTTCATGCGACCAGCTAGCTCGTACTGTTTGCTCGGTTCATCAGACCTCCTCTCCAGAGCAGTGAACAGACCGCCTCGTCCCCATCGTCCAGAATCATCTGTACAACACACACACAGGCAACACAACCACTGAAACACAACACAGATCCACACAACACACATACGATACATGTACAATATACAAACACAGCATTAAAAACGCATACAATGCAGACACCCCATGAGACAACACCAAACACAACGATACAACCCACACCCCTCTTAAAACACGAGACAGTAACTTAATGTTTCGGCAGAGGTTTAAAGATGGCGACTCGTACCAACGCAGTGGACAACGATGGCGTCTTCCTGTCCAGCCTGGGGGTGTGTGACGTCCCCCAACACGTAGTTAATGGCGGTGGGGTCCGAGTCCGTGGAGCCCTCGCTGGCCAGGCTGACGTCGTCGCCCTCTTCCTCCTCGTCTTCGTCCTCAGAGTGAAGGCACAGAGACTTGTAGCCCGAGCTCTGCCACCAGGCCATCCTGAAGCAATCAAACAATCGATTAAATCATCAGTTGATTGTCAGCTTAACCAAATCAAAACCTCCTAAGGAAATTCTTTTAATTCAATTTAAATTGTCATTCAATGATCTTAACCCAGAAATCTGCACGTTTGGGGGCAAGAACAGTGTAGTGGTTAGGGTGTTTGACTCCCAGCTGAGAGGTACTGGGTTCGATCCCCAACGTCCTCAGCTTAGCTGGAAGCATCCTTGAGGAAGATGCCCTAAACTCAGCATCTAACTGTACTGTTCAACTCCAACAAGCTGTTCCTAAAAATAATCAGTTTCTAGTGAGTCTAAATGTCTAAATGTGTCTAAATGACAGCCATGGTAAATAGCCTGCATTGAAAAAGTATTCAAATTGTAATGAAAAGTCTTCTGCACAGCCCTACAACGAGCTACGCGAAACACCAGCGGCTGCTTGACTTGTTGACGGCCATACTTCTTCTTCTGCTTCTGCTGCTCCAGTTTCCTCTTCCGGTCCTCCTGGAGTTTGGCCCTCTTGGCGGCCGACTCCTGGTTCTTCTGCCGGCGCAGCTCCAGCTCGGCCGCACTCAGAGGCTTCCTCTTCCGGGTGGAAACGCCAAGCGGCCCGGCCAGAACACACGCCTGCGGAGCGACACGGAGTCTCAGAGGCCACCGTGGAACGTGGGGACCAGGATGGAAACGACTCTCTGAGTAACGTGAGGACCAGGAACACACAGCTGAGGAGATACCAGGCCTCAAGACAATCAAGACCCAGGATTCATTGGGACTTTTACTTATTTACACAGAATACACAAGCCCAACAATCCAGCATGAGGGAAACAATGGCGTCTCTGGTCTCCACATATCCATCATACCATATCTCCACGTAACCATCATATCCAGTCCATCATACATCTCCACATAAGCATGCTAGCCACACCAACCCTCCCCAGGGAGGCGGTGTGGGTGACAGCCTCACCCCCTTGTGTCTGAGAGATGGACCCTCCCCAGCGGCGTCTGTGAGCTCAGCCAGCTGCTCGTCCTGAAGACGTT
>JAXIVH010000003.1:1244934-1287434 GCA_036785325.1 Urophycis tenuis | reverse complement strand
AAGGAGCAGGTAGGGGTTTGACAGTACAGAGACAGGTCATTAAGGTGCAGGTAGGGGTTTGACAGTACAGAGACAGGTCATTAAGGAGCAGGTAGGGGTTAGACAGTACAGAGACAGGTCATTAATGAGCAGGTAGGGGTTAGACAGTACAGACACAGGTCATTAAGGAGCAGCTAGGGGTTAAACAGTAGAGAGACAGGTCATTAATGAGCAGGTAGGGGTTAGACAGTACAGAGACAGGTCATTAATGAGCAGGTAGGGGTTAGGGGCAATATTGCTCCAGAATGCCTACAGGAAGAGTGCAGACATTGGGGATCAAACCCAGTACCTTTTGGCTAGGTTGGGGGCCCTGGCTCTCTAATATACTTAAAAATGCTTAAATTATAATGTTTTCTACCTCCTTTGTTCTTCTTCTGTATTAGAAGTGTTTACTGGCTGTCCCAGTGGTTGTACCAGTGGATGTACCAGTAGCCTACCTCTGTATTCCATGTAGTCCTGCAGAATATCCAGCATCCTGGTCATCTGGGAGAACATCAGAACTCGATGGTCCCTTCAGACAACGTGAGCAGAGGATATACCAATCAGATCAACATAGGAAGAAGACCAATCAGAATCAATAGTTCTCATAAAATACATCCAATTTATGACAAGGTTGGCTGCGTAAACGCCCAAGAAGATCTGCTGTAATGAAAAGTTTTTTTCATTTTAACAACTTTTTTACTAACTATATTTACACACACACACTGCTCCCTGGTGGTGACCAGCGGTATCGCGTACTACTGACCCCTGGTGGAGGAAGGCCAGAAGGCTGTCCAGGAGACACAGTTTCCCGCTGGCTTCGATCAGATGCTCGCCCATGACGAACGGCTCGGGCTCCACCCCTGAGACAGTGCAGGGGAAACAAACAAACGTGTCAGTCGCAGCCGCCGTAACCAAGGCGACCAGGCCCCCGGCATTCCGTCGTCCCGGGAGACCGCCCCCCCCCCCCCCCGACTCACCATCGAATAGGTAGGGGTGGTCCACGCACTTCCTCAGCTGCATCAGGATGTTCATCAGCCTCGTCTTGTTGCCTTGCTCATTTCCAAAGGCATCTAGATGGGGGAATAGAGCCGACACCTCGAGTCAGGTCATGCAGCCTTTCATCCATACTGCCTGCTTGTTGGGTTCCATCCAATCTAGATCTTTTTGGGGGATAACAGCATCTGAAAAATGACTCGATGTCAAAGTCTGTTATAAAAGGTGTTTACATGGATGTTAAACAGGTATATTTTACAGGTATGTCCCACAGGTATGTTTACATGTATGTGATACTGGTATGTTTACGGGTATATTTTACATGTACGCTTTACAGGTGTATTTTACATTTTACAGGTAAGCTTACACCCCACTTATACAGGTGTATTTTACAGGAATGTTCCACAGGTATGTCATACAGGTATGTTTTACAGGTAAGTTTACACCCCACTTATATAGGTGTATTTTACAGGTATGTTCCACAGGTATCTTTTACAGGTAAGTATGCACATCACTTATACAGGTGTATTTTACAGGTATGTTCCACAGGTATCTTTTACAGGTAAGTATGCGCATCACTTATACAGGTGTATTTTCCAGGTATGTTCCACAGGTATCTTTTACAGGTAAGTATGCGCACCACTTATACAGGTGTATGTTCCAGGTATGTTTTTCCAGGTGTGTGCGCGTCTCTCACCCAGGTCCTTGGTCAGGATGGCCTTGTAGTACCTCTTCTGCAGGGCGGACATGCCGTGGTACACCAGCAGCTCCGTCTTCCTGGGCAGGTCGGCCGCCACCTCCGCCTTCACCCGGCGGAGCAGGAAGGGTTCGAGCACGCTCTGTAGCTCCGCAGCTACACACACAGGAAGTAGTGTGTTACTACACATCAATAGTAGAACACACAGGAAGTGGTGTGTTACTGCACACCATTACTAGTACACACACGAAGTAGTGTTTTACTACACACCAATAGTAGGGGCAGCCGCGGTCTACTGGTATTGTAACCGGAGGGTGGCCGGTTCGAACCCCGACCAGTGCGAACGGCTGAAGTGCCCTTGAGCAAGACACCTAACCCCTCACTGCTCCCTGAGCGCCGCTGTTGCAGGCAGCTCACTGCATCGGGTTTAAGTGTGCTTCACCTCACTGTGTGCTTCACCATCACTGTGTTCTGAGTGTGTCACTAATTCACGATTGGGTTAAATGCAGAAGACCAAATTTCCCTCACGGGATCAAATGAGTAATTCTTCTTTCTTCTTACGTACACACAGGAAGTTGTGTGTTACTGGACACCAATAGTAGTACACACAGGAAGTAGTGTGTTACTGCACACCATTACTAGTACACACAGGAAGTAGTGTGTTACTGCACACCATTACTAGTACACACAGGAAGTAGTGTTTTACTACACACCAATAGTAGTACACACAGGAAGTAGTGTGTTACTGCACACCATTGCTAGTACACACAGGAAGTAGTGTGTTACTGCACACCATTACTAGTACACACAGGAAGTAGTATGTTACTACACACCATTACTAGTACACACAGGAAGTAGTATGTTACTACACATCATTACTAGTACACACAGGAAGTAGTATGTTACTGCACACCATTGCTAGTACAAACAGGAAGTAGTGTGTTACATTAACTAAAGACAATAAAATGTACTTTATTTATTCCAGATGGGATGACAGTAACTACACAAGGGAAGTAATGAGTTACTATCCACAGGAAATATTAATAGATTAAGGGAAGTAGACAGAATAGATTTATTTTCCTGGTTTTTACAAACCCATAGTTCAGTTTCCATACTTTACTAGTTGCTGTTCAAAATGAATAATTTTACTAAATCAATAGTTCGACAGTATAATAAATGTACATATGTGTAACGGACAGTGATAGTGGTTCTGATGTTCCTACCGAGAGCGGGTTGGTTCTGGAGGTCGGCGTAGTACTGGACAAAGTCCTGGGCCTGGTCGGGGGAGAAGAGGCTGGGCTGGATGAAGCTGATCAGGGAGTAGACCTCCTGAAGGTTGTTCTGGATCGGAGTCCCTGTGAGCAGAACCCGGAAACCCGCCGAGAACTGGGAGAACCAACAGAACAGAACGCCAGATGAGGAGGAGGACCGGGGTAAAGAAGAGTAGGAGGATGATGAAGATGATGATGATGATGAGAGGGGAGGAGGGGGATGAAGATGAGGAGGCTGTCCTGTGGTACCTCGCTCAGGATCTTGTGCAGCAGGGACTCCTGGTTCTTCAGTCGGTGAGCCTCGTCCACAATCAGCACTTTCCATTTCCAACTGAAGACAAAGAGATAACGACAATCAGCCAACGCTAAGCTAACTACAATAATGCTTGGTTCCACCTTGGTTCGGCCATGAGTTCTACATGTTTGTGTTTCTCCTCATTCATTTACGACATGAAAAGTGCTCCCACCACCAGGGCCTTATGAACAAACTGTGATGTTTTAACTAAACAATCACTAACCTTTTCAGGAAGGAAACGTCTTTGATACATATCTGGAAGCAGACAGAGTGAACAGTTATGTTCACATGGAGGCCGGCGAGGGGCCAGTGTCATCACGCGGTATCACACACACACACACGCGGTGTAACACACACACACGGCCTCAGACTCAGCCTCACACACACACACACATGGTGTCACACACACACAGACAAGATGTCACACACACACACACACACACAGCCTCACACACACACGGCCTCACACACACACGGTGTCTCACACACACGGCCTCATACACACGTTGTCTCACACACACGGTGTCTCACACACACGGCCTCATACACACGTTGTCTCACACACACACACGTGAACTCACACACACACACACGCACACACACGTTGTCACACACACACACACGGCCTCACAGACACACAGCCTCACAAACACAGCCTCACACAAGCGGCCTCACCTCGTAGGTGGTGAGCAGCACGCTGAACGGGGTGTGCGCCGTGTCCCTCTTCAGCGCAGCGCGCTGCTCTTTGTCTCCTTTGTAGCACAGCACGGTGAGGGACGGGGCGAAGCTGCAGCCACAACAACGACAACCCCGGGCCTTTTAATACAGGCAGCGTTGAGACGCCTCAGGACCCAGGATGTGATGAGGTCATTTACCTTTCCAGCTCCGTCCTCCAGTTCTCCAAGACGGACAGCGGACTGAGGACCAGAAAGGGGCCCTTCACACCGAGACATCCTTTCATGTACACCAGCAGGGAGATGGTCTGAAGGAACATCGAACGGTGGGTTTTAAACGGGTGCAACGGTTCAAGAAAATGATTTGATGAATGAATCAACAGCCATCACAAACTATAAACTTGATTTAAATTCAAACTTTCAAGTGAATACATTTTATATTTAGATCTGCCGATTTCCTAAACACATCTCTTTATAGTGTTTTTTTTAATCAAAGCAATCAAAAAAGCTTGTTTGAAACTTTAACTGTAATGGAGTGTGTTGTCACATTTTCATTCTTCTTATTCTTTTATTATTATTATTACCATTATTATTATTATTAATATTGACTTATTGACTTTAGCCAGGCTCTTACTGCACATCTATCCCCTGTACTGCTGGTCACTGTGAATTTCTCCTAAGGGGGATTAATAAAGGAATATCTTATCTTATCTTATTATTATTATTATTATAATCATCATCCTCACCATTACATGCCATTACCATTAAAATTGCCTTTTTTGCACTAACCTTTAGAGGAACCTATTAGATTCTAGTAGATTCCGACATTGCATGTTTATTTTTATTGTCTTTTTAACTTTTTTATCTTATCTGTTGGAATTGTATGTTTACTTTATTGTACTAGGAATGTCTTGTCCTGCCTGTTGCGCCTGTGCACTTTATCTGTTTCACCGTGGGAGTGAGAAACGTCGTCTCGATTCCTTTGTATGCCTTGCCATGTGAAGGAGTTGACAATAAAGCTACTTTGACTTTGACTTGACTTTGATTTGCAGACACGGACCTGGCAGGTCTTCCCTAAGCCCATCTCATCTCCTAGGATGCATCCCTCCTGGTTCTGTAGGCACTGGGTCAGCCACCGCACCCCGTCTAGCTGGTAGGACCTCAGCTGAATCCCTGAAATCACACGCACTCAAGTCTGGGAAACTGGATGCGGAAACGCGCGTCTTTACGATCTCAGGACATGCTAATTATTGGGATATTTTAAGTAAATTAGTGTTAAGTGCTTAACGTGAACATCGATATATCGTTAAGCCCTATCCCTTTGAAATGATTACGCTTTATAAATATTTCAATTCAATAAGGCATTGGAATTGGTATTGGAATTATTGACGATAAACAAGTTTTGAGAAGCTTAAAGATGCCTAAAGCCACAAACCGTGTAACCCCCACTTTTGCAAGTCCCTTTGGGCCACGGTAGTCTTCTGTTTGGCTGGGACACTGTTTTTTGTTTTGAGAGCAAAGCTTGACATTTTTCAAAAGTTATGAAAGTTGAGTTTCAGGAATACAGGCTGGTCTTCCGCGATCCGCGCCAACCAGTTTATTATGGTTGGTACTTCCTGGTCAGGTCATGTGACCAGGCTCGTGCTGGCAGGTGTCCAGTTCAATGCTTTCTGACTACTTTGTTATGTAGGTTATGATCTGGAAAGGTAAAGTATTTTATATCTATAGTTCTGATACTTGTATTGTGTATAGATGTCTTAAGGAACAAAACTACAAACAAAACTTCAGAAGATTTGTCTATTTTAATGCACTATTTCTCTTTTTATAAAGAGAGTCCTTTTCTTTATGCTGTGACACCATCATTTTCACTCTGGTTTAATAAAATACATTTTATTAAAGATGACGAATTACATTCAGATTTAAAGATGTAGGCTAAGAGGAACAATGTTTTAAACGAATTTAGGGAGATGCATAAGACAATTATGATTTTAGTACACAACTTTAAAACATAGTATAAATAGGAATAACCCCCAACCCCAGAAGAAGGCCCCATTCATCCCTTACTTTCATCGGGAAGACAGTCCTGTTTACATTTCATTGAAATAAGTAGGACTGTTAATTATTCATTATCACAGTACTAACAGTAATGTGAGAGTAATCTTAACCCTCCAGTGCAGCATATGCAATCTTTGTTTGACATAAATATTTACATAAATTACATCGCTGACAAAACAGTGATTATAACAGCTCACTAACGCGTCGAGCAGAATCATGTGAACATCCCATAATTAACATCTAAAAAGACCAGCATCTTCACTGCGGTTTCACTTGATGCACATGGACATCAGCTTCAGGATCGCATCCCTGGGGGTCAAAGGTCAGAATTGGGGTGACTTTGATCTTGGAATATCTTCTCTTGATATTTGTCAAATATTGCCGTTGTAATCATTACAGCACATGATTAAATTTGACAGTGTTTTAAAATCATTACAAACCTGACAAACGGGATGTATGACAATCCATACCTAAGAATTGGTGGGGAAAGTAAGCAATACGATTAGTTTAACTTAACATTTTATATTAAAGATAATGCTACTCCTACCCTTATTCCCTCATAAATTGACTTACCAGGCAAAAGCCAAAATTTGCAGGATACAAAATAGCAAAGCGAGACCAAAATTCTTCCACTGTAAGAAAAAAAAAAAAGAAGTATTTTAGTCTTGGGAATACTAAAAAAGACCTAGACCTTTGTTTAATTCAATCTAAAAATCATCTAAATAATTTGACTTACCCAGAAGGCAGCACAGAGGGTCAACACCAAACATGTCTGAAACAATATATGTTAATCAATAAAATAAGTTAATCAATCTATAAATCAATACACTTATTAGGACTGTCAATGGAGCTGTCAAACCATTTAGTCCATTCAGGTTTGCATAGGGTGGGAAATCCGTTTAGACTATTTGTCAAATTTCAGTTTGCCTCAGGCTAAAATGCAAGTAAAAACTACAATTCCCAGCATCGACAACTTTCGCTGCAGAAAGTAACTGTCAGAAACTGATATGGTTGCTATGGAGACACGTACAATCATGATGGTGGTGGCCAGAGCTCTTGTCTTGTCACACATTCTTTTCAGTTGCTTCACGGGTCCCATCAAAAACATAGTGCTATGAATACACAACATTTATTAATATAGTCATACAGGTTATGTAATACACACACACACACACACACACACACACACACACACACACACACACACACAAATTATACTTGTTAATAAGTTATGTTCCTGATTTTGATAAACTTACCTGCACAGCGAACACACGTTTCCCAATGTATAAAACACAATAAAAAGGGTTATTCCAATCTTCGGTATGAAGAGCACACATACACCCTGCAAAATAAACAATAATCTCTGTTTACCGTAACAGGTAGCCAACTTTATTAATCCCAGAGAGGAAATGTGGGTGTGTATGTTTATGTATATTTTTAACCTTCGGGCCATCAACTTGTATAAAACAGATTGCATCGTGCCATTATTGTATATTGTACTGTATGTTTTATTATAGTGCAGTCTTCTTGGCAAGCATTTTAAATAAGTGGGGGTTTAGCGTGAACTAATGGACAATAATGGCATTGACATTTGCAGCATTCCATTAAGCCAGTCAAACTGGTAGCACCACCTGTTGCACGGCATGGACACGGTAGGCTTCAACAAAACTTATCAGGAGGTAATATTCAGAATAGATCTTACCAATAATGTGCACACACAGCCAACCACGAAACAGCCGATGAACCCCTTCAAGCGTGTGCCCCACCCGAGGGTCGACGCTTCGTTGGCAGCCTAAAACCCCCCAAGTTCAGATTTTACACACCGGTATATTCATAGACTTCAAATTAGTTTGTTGCGTCGAGCATTACGGCAGAAAAGAAAGTCGCGTTTACCTGTAAAATAGTTTTGTCTTGAGTGCGCCCTTCCTCGCCACTCAACACCGACTTTAGTTTGTCCATAATTAAAGACAAATTCAGGCACAGCGCTCACGTCTCAGTGTATTTATGTTTTCTTTCCTGCTCGACGGGAAAGTTATCCAGTTCAGAGTCAATCCGTGACCCGGGCAGAAAACGACGTCACTTGGTGTGGTTGTGGGAGACCTGTTCGGCAGCTTACCTGCACAGATGGGAGTGACACCTGTTGGCCCTGATTATACAATTAACTATGCGGACGTGATATGAATACAAACTTCTTAATAGAGCATATCATGTGGAAATGTGGACGCAATGAAAGGGATGATTACAAACTTTATTTGAAAAAAAAAAATACTGTGACACAAAATAACAATTGCAACAGGAGTAGGCTCTGTCGACCGTATCAAAATACAACAAACACACAAATAGATTTGTAATTTGTACAGCTGCTCCAACATCCAGACACAAAGTAAAAAAAAAGAACAGAATGTAAATACTCAAGTCGACATTATTCCTAACACTGGTTTCAAGTTAATGTTTCAAGTTAATGTTAAATGTGTGGATATAAATAAATGCAGTGTAAATGTATAAATGAAGTAAACCATGTAAAATATTCAGAACAAGGACTCACCGGGCACGGCAAGATGGACGCGAGAAACGAGCAGACTCACAAAAGAAAACATGATCGTGTTTCTTTGTCTCTTCAAATATATCAAATACAATTGGCGTCAGGCAACAATTTAATAAATAGTATTGACAGTTTTCCCATTAGGCTACTTAAGGCAGAGGTAGAGATGTATTTTAGGAAAGTGATGCGGAATGACAATATTTCTTCCCTCTCTTGTATCATCTCTAGGTTCTGTGCTGGGGCCGCGGTGCCTGGGGCAGGAGGTCCCAGGAGGTTCCAGGAGGTCCCAGGAGGTCCTTGAAGGTCCCAGGAGGTCCCAGGAGGTCCCAGGAGGTCCCTGGAGGTCCCTGGAGGTCCTTGAAGGTCCCAGGAGGTCCCTGGAGGTCCCTGGAGGTCCTTGAAGGTCCCTGGAGGTCCCTGGAGGTGAGGGGCTTCACAAGGCCTCGTCGTCCGACTCCAGCTCTCCGTCTCTGGGCTTGAGGAGTCCCATCTCCACCGGAGGAGTCCTCTTCAACCTGGAGCGCACCGCACTGCCAAGTGAACACACACATAAACACCTGAGTCAAGAATCTACCCTACACACTATCTACACACTACAAACAATACAAAATGTGATACATTATGTCAAACACGTGAGAGATGGATAGGTCTGTGGTATGGGGATAAGCTTTTGGCATCAAGTGATCAAGTTCAGAGTAAGGATCTGAGGGAAAGCAAGGCATCATGGGAATTACCACCAAAAAGGGCTGTGCACTTGACGCTGGGGAGATCGATCTGATGTTTTTAAATGCAGTGTAACTTCTCACCAGGTGATGGCGCAGTAGAGCGCGCCCACAGTGAGCATGCTGACCGCCAGATGCCAGCAGAAGCACATGGTGACGAACATCATGTTATTATGGTCTGTCAAATCCCATGCAGCACCGCTGGGTGGGTACAGCACGTAGCCAATCTGTAATCCAAAATGAGACATGTGCATAAATACATAAATTCATGCGTGAACACAGCCCCATTCTCTGCTTCAGGCCCAATCATACCTCTGCAGTGAATAGCCACTGTAGCTAGGGCGTGGCTCTCTGACACGAGTGGAGCCCAGAGACACCGTTGCCATAGGTTACATGGACCCCTCCGAAAAATAAAACTACAGTGCAGGCCCACTTCAGCTTCCCTGCAACACCTCCCGGGTGATTCATGATGGGCTGCTTGAGGAGGTGGTCACCACACAGAGGCTTGGTTTACCTGCCAGAACCAGGAGCCCTGGAGGAGACAGAGGGCCGACCTGAGCAGCTCCAGGGTGATGTTCCCTCGGTGGAAGACCTCCAGGAAGACCACCAGCGCCTGGCCGAACACGCCGTACAGCAGCATCTGGTGCACGTGGACGTCCAGCATGTTCCTGCCATGCAGGTGGTACAGGAACAGGAAGCCTGGACACGGTTTTGAAGAGCAAATCCATTACTACAAAATAAAAGCTTTAAGTCACTAAGCCTAGCTATGCTAATTCGATGCAGATTCTTTTACACCACGCCTCCGAGCAGCAGGGCGCTCAAACCGGCAACCCTGTGATCGGAAGAAAAACATTCTAATCCCGAAAGCCAAATGGCCACAACTTCTGAAGCGCTCTTCAGCATTGGGCGTGAGGGTTTCTCTGGAGGACACCTCTGAGTCCATAACCTCCCTCATGGCACCGGTACAAGCACCTGACACGGACAGTGCTAGAACATGTAACCAAATCCACCTTGGAGTCCCGTACCTTCGTTAAAGAAGGCGAGGGCCATGGCCAGCCGGTCCAGGGCGAGGGGCGCGGCTTCGGTGGCGTGCACGACCAGCGAGGTGGCGCCGGCCAGCGAGAAGAACAGGTACATGGTGGCGTGCTGCCAGTTCATCAGGTCCTTCCACTGCTTCTCAGACGGGTCGTACAGCCGCAACTTCGGGCCGTCGGCCGCAAACTGCTCCGCCAGCATCCCTGACGGAATCGAGGGAAGGAAACGCTCTGTGAACGGTCGCTCTGCCTCCTCATTGGCTGATGGTGTCACGTGATGCATTAGGTTTCTCCTCATCTCTTGATGGGCATGCAGCACTTTGAATGGATACCAGTGGGTACCATTATAAACCAGTCTGCTAACACCAGTCTGCCGCAGTTCACATGCGGTAGTTTGCTCATGGGAACGAAAGTTGAGACGGTTTGTTTGTCCATGCAGGGCCAAATCTTTCTATTTATAAGATCTATAAAATCTACCCTGAAATATCAACAGCTCATAAATCAACCATCTCCCACCAGACCGTTTCCATATCGAGCAACCCCAATGTTTGGAAACACTGCTGTAGAGGTTATGGATAACCGGGCTATACAGACATCAGTGTTCCTCCCATCACAGAAGGGATGGAACACAAAAGACCAGAAGATACATCAGCATGGGGCCGGCCCCGCTGCAGCTCAGGACCACACATACACTAGCTGGTTAGCGCTCGGTGCGGACCAGTCTACCCACCGACCACAGAGAAGAACAGCATGAGCGAGCTCTCGATGACCTCCAGGCGCCGCTGGGAGGCACGGCTGGCCAGGCGAGTGGAGCCCAGGCTCTTGTGGCGCCGTGTGGCGTACCAGAAGGAGTACTTCCCCGTCCACCACAGCCCGCCGATCAGGAAGAAGGTCCCAGGAAGGGCGTGGCCCTTGAAGCTTCCCATGATGCTTTGGGATGACCCTGAACGGGGAAGGGAAGATCGAAAGGCATCGTGAATTTGTTTAGCCCCAATAGTAATAGGCATCTATAGTCAGCCCGTTGCTGACTATAGATGGATGACAAAGTTAATATTGTGTATCCACTGAAATAGAACATTGTGTTGATAATGGTTGATCAAGACCATAAAACATACAACATAAGAACATAAAAACATTTTGAGGATGTTTTTCTATTAACCTTAAAAGTGTGTCGGGTCCTATTGGGAGGGGAAACCGTTTTATAAAAGATTTCCTTTATAGTAAAAATCAGAGTAGAGAAAGGGAGAGTATAGGAGCAATCAGAGTTAACTAACGAGAGGGCCTCAGTCACGTGACCAGGCGCCTCCAGGTGCCCTCAGGGGGCGTGGCTAGAACACCTGTTGGCCAATCAGATGAATATAAATGTAAACTAAAGTAAATTTTATTTAGATGTGTCACAGGTAGAAAAAGACAATGTTGACAGCATAAAAATAGAAAAAGATATACAAAGTGAAGGACGTTTTCGTCTGTAAGAAGTTGGGGTTGGGGTCTGTCTGTCTGTCTGTGTCTGTCTGTCTGGTTATCTGACTCTAACTATAGGCTGTCACATATGTCACTTCTTTCGGATGGCATTAAAACAATGTAGTATTCTAACAAGCAGTCAAAATACTCACTACCAAATACAAAACAATTGCTTATTGTGTTAAAAATAGCTCTGGGTTCCAGGAACACTCTAATTAGGGGCCAACACTTCGGTCTCCATGGCAATCCCCTCCTCCTGTCACCTAAAGTGGCCCTTCAAGATTAGAGCGCCCAGCCAGATTTCCTTACCAACAGTGTACATACACTGTGGCCACTTCTATTCGGGCCCTCAATTACCTAAAATGGTGCTGAAATTCACAGGAAATGTAGATATTTCTTTAGCTCCAACGATATCCCAACGAATCCGGCACACTGTAAATAAGCACGTAATTGCACTTCATGGGCAAACACACTTAGAGGTGCTGCGTGCGTGTGTGTGCGTGCGTGTGTGCGTGCGTGCCTGTGTGTGTATGTGTGTGTGTGCGTATAATTACCGTCTGTTTATATTTAGAGTGATTACTTAACCTATCATTTTGTTTGACACCAAGGTGGCTTATTTGCCTGGACAGGAGCGAGTGTCACAGAAAACGAATGAATTGCATATTCTGCTAATATGCAAAAGAAAAAAAGGGCCACGATGATTGCAGAATGAGCTAATTCAGGCCTCATCATCATATGCGGTCGTTTAATTCGAGTTTCTCGGATACTGAGAAACCGTCCGAAACGCATGATTATCCTGAATAGCTGATGTCTAGAACCAAAGCCTTGGAATGGGTCCTATTACGTGGCATGTCCCAACAACTCGCACGCGTTATATAGCGGTTACAAAGGTAGTGAAAATAGACTCACCGGAAAAGGTTTGTTCGTTGAAACGAAAAGTTCCTCCAAGTGGAAGGCACTGAGAGAGAAGAAGTTGATGCTTTACATTTTACTATAGGCCTAGATCAGTAGTTTCGTCCCTCGCATGTGAGACATCTTTTGGTGCCGAATTTTAAAACGACTGCGGAACATCAATTAATCCCATCGAGATTGTGTACACCCAGCGCATCCTCTAAATCAAAGCTGTTTCACGATCGGTTCCCCGATCCCCCTGAACTGTTTGAGGTTTTGTTAAATAACCTCCCTGCGCTTCCATTGGCTGATTATTGTGGACTCGTTTCTATTGCTTCTATTTTATTGGCTCAGACTCTTTTCACTCTTGCGCAAGCAGTGTTCCACGTGTGCATCTGTACCAAAAAGCCCGAAGTCCCACCCATAGGTCCCACCCCAGGTCCCACCCCGGCGAGACTTCGAACCGCTACTTTCCACTCCAGTCAAATCCATGCCGAGAGAGAACGACGCGCGTCTGAGCACGTAGGCCGTAACCAATAGAAACACACCCTAGGCCTATACTTCTTGGGATTATTTCGCTGATTGTGGTTTAGAAAATATAGAATTTACAAGGACACTAATCAGTAGGCTAATATATCGCATGGCATTAACACTTCGATGCTTTAGTTCACTCTCACCATTGTTTACTCACTCTCACTCCAGTGAGAGTGAGTAAGATAGAGTAAAGATAGAGAATTGAGATTCAGCCTAAGTCAGTCCATTCACTCAATCCCTTATTTATGCTGTCATTGACCTTATTTACTCAATCACTCTTATATTCTCTCTCTCTCTCTCTCTCTCTCTCTCTCTCTCTCTCTCTCTCTCTCTCTCTCTCTCTCTCTCTCTCTCTCTCTCTCTCTCTCTCTCTCTCTCTCTCACACACACACACTCTCTCACTTATTCTCTTTTTTTAAGACGCAGTCTCTCTCTCTCTCTCTCTCTCTCTCTCTCTCTCTCTCTCTCTCTCTCTCTCTCTCTCTCTCTCTCTCTCTCTCTCTCTCTCTCTCTCTCTCTCTCTCTCTCTCTCTCTCTCTCTCCCTGATTAACGCTCCAACTCTCAATCATTTACTCGGTGCTTCCCTTATCCAGCTAGTAGAATAAAAGAGAACAACAGATGTGTAAGTAAGCACAGTGAATTTTTACGCCCTGAACGTGTTTAGGGCCCAAACAAGGAACCACAAGCAGAATGCTAAATTAAATAGAATGCTAAATTAATCTGTCCTTCCAGTTAAACATTAATTAATTTCCCAAATCTCCCAGTACGTTCTGAAAAGTGTGATTCATGCAATGATTTCGGAATTGATTTTCCTGCAGAATAATTAGTCGATCAGACTAAATGATTTATTTTCCTTTAATTTCTTGATGAATCGTTTATTTTGATGATACACAGAATACTGGAAAACTAAATAGATTGTGTTATTAACGTATAGGTTTCAATGCTCTGACTGAGGAACAACAAAACAAGTAGGACATCCCATTCACTGGTATATTGAGTAATGCTGGAACACCATGGTAACATATTCATTCCCTACTAGCTACTGTTACACATATATTGCTAATAAAACAAATCAAACACATCAACTCCCTAATTTAAACCTGCGATATCACTTTCAATATTCTATTTCACCATTTTATTTGGTGAACTCTTGTCGTCATTCAGAGTATTTCTATAGTTCTATAGTTCTATAGTTCTATAGTTCTATAGTTCTATAGTCTATAGTCTTCCGTCACATACTGTGACTACAGATGTGTGACCGGTCGCTTCCCTCCAGCTGTGGCACTTTCCAGAGGACGTTCCAAAGGAGTCTCCATATTGGGGCGTCGGCCAAGTATGTGGTTCCGCCGCGCTGTCTGATGCACAGCGACCCCCCCAGCGCTGTCCGACGTCATCATCGACCTGGCGTGACGCCATCGGCGCGCGCGGTCAGCGGTGTCTCCGCAGCGAGAACTGCCGGTGCGGCGTGAGAGAGTCCGTCTCCTTGGACGTCCTCCGGCGCTCGTCCTGCGCGCTCCTCCAAGCGTCGCGCTCCGCCGCCGCGCTGCTGCTGCTACGCGCGCGGCCGTGCTCCAGCCTGCGAGACGCCTTCCACCACCACCGCAACAACAGCACGGCACGTTACTGACCTGACCTCCTTCAAACTAGACCGGCGTCATCGCTCTAGTAGTGAACCGGAGACGCGCTTTTAGACCAGTTACGCTTACAGACCAGCGACATTAATGCTGTCAGAACGGCGACATCATGCTGTCAGAACAGTGACGTCATGCTTTCCGAACAGTGACATCATGCAGTTCCACAGATACGTGACCGTCATGCAGCTGGTCTATCATGGAGAGAAAAAAACAAGCAGACTGGAACCGCCCGTCTCCACGGCCTCCGCGGTGTTGAGCGAGACCAGCTTGTACTTTGAGATGATATCTCAACCTGAGAGGGAGTGGCTGTTTCATAATGTGTTTCTGGAAGAGAGTTTCTAAACTCTTTGGGGGTGTGGGGGGGATATTTGAGTGAAGCCGAGCAGTGTAGAAGCGGGGCGGAGGAGGAGCATGCGTCAGAGTTGAAGCAGCAGAACAGAAGTTGTACCTCCCGGTGGAAGCGATGCGTGCAGTGGACCTCCAGCACCCCGGCTCTGCCGCTGCGAAGGTCCTCGTGACAAATCAGACAAAAGCCGTCCGTCTCGCTCTGCGGAACACGCAAACGCAAACAACAATTCACTTTGACGTTCCGAACGCGCACACGTCATGTCTGGAGTATCTCACAGCGCCATCGCTCCAGCTGCACCGCAAGACACAACAGAGTTAACTTAAAAAAAACATTTCTACAGTGAGAATATCTATACAGCGCATTCATTCGGAAACGCATGAGGCTGTCCTCACACGAGGGATAGATAGGATCGATTGACCTACAGGGGAATTAAAGGGTGACAGAATGCATTGTCACATCCCTGAAACTAACCTGGCGTGTGTGCGCTTGCTGTACGTTTTAACCCTTTCAAGCATTCATGTGACATGACTGAATCTGCAGTTGTTTAGCTGAGGCTAAATGAGTTGCAGGGGTTTTCTTGTTAGCTACAGGTCGCGGTTAGGGGTCAGGGAGACTGTGGACCCTGGGGATCGAACCCAGAACCTTTCAGCCAGGAGACAAATTCCACAACCATAGACCCCCCCCCCCCCCCCCCCCCCCCGCAAGAACTTTGAGAACTCAGAATAACCCAGGACTCCTTAATAATTGCAACACAGTTTATAATGTAGTGTAAACACACAAGAAAAAAAAAAACAAATTCTTCCACTTCAGTTCTCCCTGCAGTGTGTGTGAGCGCCAGCCGGTTCCTCCTCCGCTCCATCCTCACCCGCGACGCGGAGGCCTTCCTCCCCAGCGAGAGCCTCTTCTCGAAGGACTCGGCCAGCTCGGGGATGGTGGTGATGCGGCTCTCGCCCACGCCGGCGTGGCCGCGGCTGTTCTCGTCGGAGGAGGAGCGACGGGGCCTGGGCTGGGGGCGGGGCCCGCCACGGTGCTCCTCCCCCGGCCGGCCGGCGTGGGCGGAGGAGGAGGAGGTGGAGGAGGTGGAGGAGGAGGAGGCCCCTATGGCCCCCGCGTGGAGCCTCGAGAGCCTCATGGCGTCCATCTGAGACTGAGAAGACCAAGACCAAGACCAAGACCAAGACCAAGACCAAGACCAAGACCAAGACCAAGACCAAGACCAAGACCAAGACCAAGACGAACAAGAACAAGAAGAACAAGAAGCAGTACCTTCATCACCACCATCATCAGTGTGTGAGTCAGTCTAGTCTGGTTCTCATGCTCTAAATTGGGGACTGGGCGCCGATGCTTAGGGCCGATCCTTTTTTAGTCTCATCCCCACCTTCACTAGTTTGCCCACCAGATGTGGCGTCGATTGGTGATTGCCAGTCACTTCAAAATCTACCTGTTAGTGACATCACAAGTGGCAGTGTCCCCCACAGCCACTGCCAACTAACTGATGACAATGAAATGTTCATCCTGGCAAATATTCATCTTAATATAGAACAACTATTTCTAACTACTTCTCTGTGTTCTGGGAGCCCCCAAAAGGGGGCGCCACACTATCACGTTGTCAAGTTGATCCATAATAGCATGCGAGACAGTATTTCTATTGATTATCAGGGTTCTGGGAACTGGGAACGTGAGTCAGGACAGCCCGGGGTTGCACTCAACAGGCACATATCAGCTATTACGAAGAAGATGGTTTATTCAGCCATGTTTTGAATCTAATCAAAAACAATGGTACACTTTTACACTGAGTGAGTTGACTCTCATGAGACTTTATTAACACTAAACACCAGGTGTGTTTCGGATGGTGAGGTTTTAAAACGGCAACCACTCTAAACTCTAAACTCGTTCAGCATCATATCTCTGCTGGGTGTGTACTGAAGTGTTTTGACGACCACCAAATGTCAGGTTAGAGGCATGGTGTGTAGTGTGTGTGTGTGTGTGTGAGGGATGTGTGTGTGTGTGTGTGTGTGTGTGTGAGGGATGTGTGTGTGTGTCCTGCTGTGTAGGCCTGTGTAGGCCTACATGACCTTGGCAGGGGTCACACATCCACACGCAATATCGATGCCAACAGGAGGCCAACCGGCCACGAGCAAAACAATAGCAAGAAACTCAATATTATTAACATAGTAGTATATTGTAATAGTATGTTTTAAAAGCATCATTCATTTAGGGAGATGCATTTCCAAACCCTTATAAGGGTTATAAAGATAATCAGATAGTGTCTTTTAAATACTAGTGAAAACAGAGCAGTTCAATAGTTTGTCGTTTGATTAGTCGCTAGTAATTTATGTATTTAGTCATTTAGTTAGTGAGTTAGTTTGAAAGTTACTTAGTTTTAGATTAAAACAAAAAAAGAAGTCAAAATGAGTCAAAGTAATTCATGTAGTTTGTCAATTTGTGAGTTGTTTTCTCAGTCAGTTGGTTAACTTGTCAATCAGTCAGATAGTTATTAAGTTAGTTAGTACGTCAGACAGTTAGTTATTCAGTCAGTTATTTAGTTAGTCAGGTGGTTAACTTGCCGGTTAGGAGGCCAGTTAGTTAGTTGGTCAGTCAGTTAGTTGGTCAGTTAGTCAACACGTCAGTCAGTTAGTTGATCAGTTAGTTAACACGTCAGTCAGTTAGTTGGTCAGTTAGTCAACACGTCAGTCAGTTAGTAAGTTGTTCAGTTAGTTAGTTGGTCAGTTTGTTAACACATCAGTTAGTTAGTTGGTCAGTTAGTTATTCAGTCAGTTAGTAAACACGTCAGTCAGTTAGTTATTCAGACAGTCAGTTAGTTGGTCAGTTAGTTAACACGTCAGTTAGTTAGTTGGTCAGTTAGTTAACACGTCAGTTAGTTAACACGTCAGTTAGTTAACACGTCAGTTAATCAACACATCAGTCAGTTAGTTGGTCAGTTAGTTAACACGTCAGTTAATCAACACGTCAGTTAGTTAGTTGGTCAGTTAGTTAACACGTCAGTCAGTTTGTTGGTCAGTTAGTCAACACGTCAGTCAGTTAGTTGGTCAGTTAGTCAACACGTCAGTTAGTTTGTTGGTCAGTTAGTCAACACGTCAGTCAGTTAGTTGTTCAGTTAGTCAACACGTCAGTCAGTTAGTTGGTCAGTTAGTCAACACGTCAGTCAGTCAGTTAGTTGGTCAGTTAGTCAACACGTCAGTCAGTTAGTTGGTCAGTTAGTTAACACGTCAGTCAGTTAGTTGGTCAGTTAGTCAACACGTCAGTCAGTTTGTTGGTCAGTTAGTTAACACGTCAGTCAGTTAGTTGGTCAGTTAGTTAACACGTCAGTCAGTTAGTTGGTCAGTTAGTCAACACGTCAGTCAGTTAGTTGGTCAGTTAGTCAACACGTCAGTCAGTTAGTTGGTCAGTTAGTCAACACGTCAGTCAGTTAGTTGGTCAGTTAGTCAACACGTCAGTCAGTTAGTTGGTCAGTTAGTCAACACGTCAGTCAGTTAGTTGGTCAGTTAGTCAACACGTCAGTCAGTTAGTTGGTCAGTTAGTCAACACGTCAGTCAGTTAGTTGGTCAGTTAGTCAACACGTCAGTCAGTTAGTTGGTCAGTTAGTCAACACGTCAGTCAGTTAGTTGGTCAGTTAGTCAACACGTCAGTCAGTTAGTTGGTCAGTTAGTCAACACGTCAGTCAGTTAGTTATGAAGCGTGCCGTTACCACGCAGGGCAGGGAGGCGCGGCGGTCTGCCTGCGACCGGGAGGGTCTCCTGAAGCTCCTCTTGGTCTCCCTGGCGCCGCGGCCCTCCGAGCTGTGGCCCCAGTAGCTGCTCATCCAGTTGGTGAAGTTCCCGTCGTCATCGTCGTCGTTGTCCGTGACGAAGGCCGGCAGCAGCCTCAGAGACATGGCGACCGCGGGCCGGCGAGGGCGCCCGGCGGGGGAGGGCCTGAGCGGGTGCTGCCGATCGGGTTCTGGATCGGACCCGAGCGAGTCTTGAGGCTCTGCAGTCCGAAGGCCACCGTGGGATGAAGGACGACTGGAGGGAGTTCACTGCCCCTCCTGTTCCCCTGCGGCTCCTTCTGGGATCTCAGCGCAGCCCGGAATACACTCTTGTTTGTTTTGACCTGGTGTCCCCAAACGCCTGAATCCTCGCCACTCTAGTCTGCGAGCCGTGTGTGAAAAAGGGACAGAGAACACACAGACAGATGTGGACACACAGAGAGGAGGTGTGCTGTGGGGAGGAGGAAGAGGAGGAGGAAGAGGGGGCTTTTAATCTTTCCATTACTGCGCCGTGGGCCTGGTGGTGGCTGGCTTCTATTTCCCATACTTTCCACTCACTGACTGCATCAAACCTGTCAATAATTATGTGCAGGCGTAGCTACAGTCGCATCGAGGAGCCCGGGGCCTGCGGAAAACAGGTCACTACAGGGACTCACCCATTCATCTCCACGGCTCTTCACAATAAAAGACCCCTGCCCATACCTATTGTTGTTGTTGTTGTGAAACAACTGCCTATTCAGTCCATCTTATGTTGCACGATTTAACAGGCTTTGTGTTTGTATTTCATGATTGCAATCTATGTTTCCTTTAATGGCCTGTCTTCGGTCTAGAATGTCATGATGCCTTCTGTATAGAACAGAATTATGGAGTATTTACTAAACTCTATCTAATCCAAACAACAAAAATGGGTAGTATTTTCTGTGGTTTGCCTTCCAGCCGAAAGGTATTGAGGTTGATTCCCAAGTCTACTGTAGGTCTTCTATAGCCAGAGACCCTACCCCCTACCCGCTCCTCAATGACATGAATAACCCTAACCTAACCCTAACCCTGAATCACTAAATACCACTGTGGGTTAAAACATCTGCTGAATGACTGCTCTATGAGACAAACACACGCAATGCTTCATCTGATAAGCGTCTGTTGATGAAAGATGTGGATACAACCCCATGTAGGGAAGAAAATATATTTTAAGAAACAGTGGGCCTGCCGCCATGGACCCATAAGCAGCCGCTCAGTGGTAGAGCGGGTCGTCCACAAACCAGAGGGTTGGCGGTTCGATCCCCACCTCCAACCGTCCACATGTCGAAGTGTCCTTGAGGAAGACACTGAACCCCACAAACGTATGAGAAATGTACTGATTGTAAGTCACTTTGGACAAAAGCGTCTGCTAAATGCCCTAAATGTCCTGAATGCCCCAAACGTAAACAAGCAGGATATCAATCCTGTATCTTCATCTTATCTGCCAGAATAAAAAAATAAAATAAAAATATATATCTGGTGCAGCTCTCTTAGGTGTCATGGCGTGTCCTCCACAGTCTTAAAGAGGAAACACGATGATGGAGAACGGTGTACAGAAGCTATCTCCACACAGGCAGACCCCCCGCTGTGCTCCAACCCGGGACCACCTGCTGGGAGTGTTTGACCACAGCGCCATAACTGGATATAATTCAATAAATACACAGGCCTGCGATGGGCCTGTGGAGATGAATGTGGAGTTCTGCGTTGTTTAGAACCATTGGGTGAACGAGGCGTGTTGGAATTCATTCTCCAACCGGACAGAATATTTGAATCCAAACACTCTGAAGGAATTTTTAAACACTCCGGCTTGATAACATTTAGTTTGAAGGAATTAAGAGACTTAAAGTTGCTCCTATAATGTTGAAGTGTCTTGTCACTGCTCTTATTTATAGAGTTTGGCAACAACATCTAACATGTCACAATAAGTAATGGTGCACAAAAATGCTAAAAGATATATCTGGTTTAGGTCAGTCTTTACCCATAACTCAATGTAAATATTGTTTGATTTTTACAAAGGTTATTATGGTTTTACAGGATGGAAACATCTAAATTCAACATAATTGTATTATTTATTATTTCAAAAGGTATTGACAATACGTATATATAAACATGGGAATTACAATGTTCCCAATAAAGAAAAGCTGTGCATGGAGCAGCCTTATGAAGGCATGGCTGAGGACAACGTGCCCGCGGTCAAACTGTTCAGTTCTGCCTCCAGCATCATCATGACCATCACATCACATGTAGAATAATTAAACTGCATGTGCCTGCTCATATCACTGCTCTCTCTCTCTCTCTCTCTCTCTCTCTCTCTCTCTCTCTCTCTCTCTCTCTCTCTCTCTCTCTCTCTCTCTCTCTCTCTCTCTGTCTCTCTCGCTCTACTGAACTCTCCCACGTTCAAACACTCAGACATGCATAATTGAGCTTCTGAACAAACAAACAACAACAAATGAATACAGATTATGTTGTTGATAGAATCGTTTCTGAAGGACATCTGGTGGCAAAATTCAGTATGACATCAGTGACTACATATTTCATAACATTATTGAAAAACAACGCTGCAAGTAACAAGTGTTCAGCACAACCAAAGGGGTTGGGGTTCATAATATGTTCATGTGTTTCATTTCATAATACGTTACATATTTTTATGGTGATATACATAGTATAGTTTTATAAGAGGACAGAGCTGTGCTTTGCCATCGTGACCGCTAGTGGTCGCCAGTATACCTTGAAGGGCAGTGCGGATCTGCCGTGACCTCGCAGAGCGCCAGAAGAAGAGCGGAGCTACACACGGAGCTGTCACGGTGGATCATGGCCGCATCCAAGCCGGTGGAACCACAGTCTGCTGCCGGACTACCGCGCTGGCAATTGGCCCTGCTAGTCGGGACCCCGATAGTCCTCGGAGTAGGGGCCGTTTACCTCTGGAACCGGAGCCGGTCGAAGAAGGACCGAAAAGGGAAGGGGAATGGAGAGCGCAAGACCCCAGAAGGCAGCGCTAGCCCCGTACAGGGCCAAGACGGCGCAGCGCGGGCCACCCGCGAGCTGGAGAACATGGTAAAGGGGGCTTTACGGGGAAACGTGCACGTCTGTGTGCCGTGACACTATATGCATTGTCGTCTAATGTTGTGTATGCTTGTGCACGGCTGACATTTTTCGGTTACTAAAACGTGGTTCCCGTTAACGCGCGTCTCAAGGACGTGGAGCGCCCGGGCTGGACGGACGACTCGTCGGCCAGCAGCAGACGCGCATGCGGTGATCCGCGGTGCGCTAGCCTCGTAAGCTAGCTCACTAGCTAAACTAAGTCGTTAGCTCGGTGGCTAGGTTACGTAGCATCATTGGAAATCTAGATTGTCTGAAGAGGTACAACGAATTGACGCAGGAAGGGTCTAAATATAATACCGCATTGGTCGTACTGTTTGTGTTGGAACGAGTTAACGTGAAGGCTGGCTGATGATTGACGGGTAACTCGGGTGGTGAACATAGGTGGTGAAGTATTGGGTCTGGCGTGCGGGGGAGGGGGCGTGGTCGGGTGTTCACCTGCGAGGGGTTTCGTTATGGATTGATTCGCATTAATTCACAGGACTAAGGGATCATCTTTTTTCACTTCACCATCAGCACTACTTTCACTTTGCATATCACAGAGTTTGTGCTCTCATGGGTTGCTGAATTCATTATAATACAAATATAATTGTAAGGTTTCATAATACATATTGAACAAGTCATGTGCGTCACTTGTGTAGTGTAAGCCCTGGACAGCCAGGACGGCAGAGAAACTAAAGTAAAAATTGAGTGATCGGTTGGCTTATTTCCGTCCATATTATTTACGTTTTCAAAAATATATGGTTTAAAAAAACGTTATTTTACCTCCAAGTCAAACAAACTCACTTCTAGTTCTGCAATGTTTTCTTTCTATCTGACTTTTTTGCAACCTACCAAAGAGCTGTTCTGATTGGTAACAAAGTAACCTTGGCTTATTGGGTTAACAAACGGTGACAGTGGTGTAATTTGTAATTGGAGATAAGAATTCAAAGTCAACACATTTGGTCTTCACCTCGGCCTACTGGGCAGTGTGTCATAGTCTGTCCACTTAGTTTCGGGCCATCCCTGTTCTCGCTAGTCCACTAAAAAATATGTTCTGCCCGCTAAATCTTTATGCAATCTTTTGATGGACACAACACAATCTATATAGGCACTGCGGTTTCCGTGTGAGGTGAGATGAGAGATATCACTTTATTGTTCTGATTCATACAGAAAAAAATAGCAGTGGTCAGTCAGACAATGGCTGTAACAACAGTGCCCCCCCTCCCTCCTCCAGACTCCCCTGGACCGGGCCCAGGGAGCCAAGAACAAAGGCAACAAGTACTTCAAGGCAGGGAAGTACGACCTGGCCATCCACTGCTACACGGAGGCCATCTCCCTCTGCCCCCGAGAGCAGAGAGCCGACCTGTCCACCTTCTACCAGAACAGAGCCGCTGCCTACGAACAGCAGGTCAGGCACGCACACACGCACGCACGCACGCACGCACGCACGCACGCACGCACGCACGCACGCACGCACGCACGCACGCACGCACGCACGCACGCACGCACGCACGCACGCACGCACGCACGCACACACACACACACACACACACACACACACACACACACACACACACACACACACACACACACACACACACACACACACACACACACACACTGTGGCCTCAAGTCTACCAACATAAGCCGTGGACTGTGGAAAGTACCGCATTTCATTTTGGCATCTGAAAGAAAGGAAAACATTAACTAATGTCCGAAAACCTTACAAAAAGGAAAGGAAACTTAGATTTTCAGATCACATGCAGAATGAGGTGCAGAAGCAGCAATGGCTAACAGAAAGCCAAGGCTAGACATGTGTTGTGGCTAATTGTAACCTCTGTGCTACTCGCTCTCAGTCTGGGTAATTACCCACACAATGCACAACTGCTGCTTTGGCTGCAGTTCTAAACGAGCCTAAAACCTTAGCTGTGGCTAAGTTAAGGAGTAAGTAAAGGAGGGTTACCAGAAAGTGTGCTTTTACATTTTTGGTTGAACATAGTATTCATTGGAATATAATAAAACTCATTTGATTTAATATTGTGCGTGTGAGACTTCAGATAAAAGGTGTGTATGATTGTATGATTTCAGCTGAAACATGCGTGTGTGTGATTTGTATGATTTCAGCTGAAACATGCGTGTGTGTGAGTTGTATGATTTCAGCTGAAACATGTGTGTGTGTGATTTCAGCTGAAACATGCGTGTGTGTGATTTGTATAATTTCAGCTGAAACATGCGTGTGTGAGTTGTATGATTTCAGCTGAAACATGCGTGTGATTTGTATGATTTCAGCTCAAACATGTGTGTGTGTGATTTGTATTATTTCAGCTGAAACATGCATGTGTGATTTGTATGATTTCAGCTGAAACATGTGTGTGATTTGTATGATTTCAGCTGAAACATGTGTGTTTGTGATTTGTATGATTTCAGCTGAAACATGCGTGTGTGATTTGTATGATTTCAGCTGAAACATGCGTGTGATTTGTATAATTCCAGATGAAACATGCGTGTGATTTGTATGATTCCAGATGAAGTGGACGGAGGTGGTGCAGGACTGCTGCCAGGCGGTGGAGATGAACCCCCGCTACGTCAAGGCTCTCTTCAGGCGCGCCAAGGCCCTGGAGAGACTCGACAACAAGAAGGAATGTCTGGAGGGTGAGTGTCCCCCCCCATTCAGCCTGGCACTTGGTACAGTCACTTGGTACAGTCTTATGTGATCATTTATTTACACCTTATTATACGAGCCTGCTGCATCACTGAGCTTACAACCTGTGATTGTTGTCTTTTCAACCAAATGACCGTCGATGTCGTGATGTCGTTCGAGTAAATGAGGTGTATAGTGTCCGACATCAAGTGAAGGAGACAAAATGAAATTAACAAGGCATGTGGGCATGCCTATATTTGTTCAGTGACAAAATGTTGAATACAAATGTTTAGAAATGTTATGTCCCTGTTCCATTCACGGCCCACCACCCACAGAAAATCTACTGGCTCAGATGGTTGACAATGCACTCAGGATATGATAAGGCTTTATTGATCCCATACTGGAAATTTGGGTTCCACTTTTAATTGGTACGCTAAAACCTACAACTCCCAGTGATTGAGTGGATTGACTGGTTGCAGCCTTCGTCTTGATGAGGTGTGTGTGTGTGTGTGTGCGTGTGCGCACCTGTGTGGTCTTCTCGTCCAGACGTGACAGCTGTATGCATCCTGGAGTCCTTCCAGAATCAACAGAGCATGCTGCTGGCTGACAAGGTGCTCAAGTCCCTTGGCAAGGAGAAGGCCAAGGAGAAGTACAAGGTAGGCAGCCACACCGGCCAATCACAGACGAAGAGAGACACAACGGCCAATCACAGATGGAGAGAGTGGGTTGTTAGCCAACCGCGTAGAGACAGCTTCTTCTGCAAATCTCCCTGATAGACATTAGCCCATCACAGAGAGACAGAGACTGTATATTTAAATGTACTTTGTCGCTGACTTGCCGTGTATTTCTGCTGCTTTTCCCGGCAGAACCGCGAGCCTCTGATGCCGTCGCCGCAGTTCATCAAGTCCTACTTCAGCTCCTTCACCGATGACATCATCTCCCAGCCTCTGCAGAAGGGCGAGAAGAAGGACGAGGACAAAGACAAGGAGGGCGAGGCCGCAGAGGTCACCGCAAGGTCAGAGCAGAGGCCCGGTTGCCGTGGGGACCGTGTTGTTTGTAAAGACGGCTGGCGCGAGGGTGATAGTGTACAGGCTTACTGTCGGTCGAGGTGTGCAACTGCAACACTGTGTAGTTGGAGTGTTTCGTTGCATTGCCCTTTTCAGTGATGACTTTTGCAGTGCATTCATGTACAATGAATGTACATGTACAATGAATGTACATGTACAATGAATGTACATGTACAATGAATGTACAATGTACATGTACAATGAATCATAACATGAGATTATGTGATGCAAAATTCAGAGTCATTATTCCAGTATTGTAAATGGCATTCCATTCCATAATGTATTTGTACTGGTTGAGCCAGAATAAGAACACTGCTGTTTGATCCTGGGAAAGCAAGGTTCAAAACTGTCAGCTACTGCCTGTGCCATAATTCATATTTATAGCTGAGTAGACGTTTGGTGGTGTGACAAAACACATCACTGTAAAAGTCAACCGACTCCTGCAGTGTATTTCGGATCCTGCTTGAAGCTATAAGATGGCATTCATTTCACACACAGGCCTGTAGTTCTTTATTTGTGATTTATTACTTTTAATTTTAGTTTAATTCCACTGTGTGTGAGCTTATCCTCTGGGGTGATCAGTTTATTTTTTTGTGTTTCTCTAAAGCCAGTTCATCAAAAAAAACGATGGAAATGAGAGTATAGATTGATGCATTGCGGCAGGGGGCTCCATTAATAAACGTCACTTTATTCAAGCTAAACACTACAAAATAGTGTTGAAAATAGCAAAACGGCTCTCTGACTTTAAGCCAAGGAGCTCCAAGGTGGCGAGCATCACCGTGTGCTGAATCCCCCTGAGGTGCTGACGATGCCCGTGAAAAATACGCTGCAGGATAGTGTAGCCGACAGGTAATGGATCCCTGATGGCCACAGTCTGTCTGTAGGCCTCCCTGAGTGAGGCAGGTGTCCTGACCTCTTACCTGCTCATTGATGCACTGCAGCTGAATTCACCTCAAGTCGGGTCATTCCCTTTTGAATAAACGGGATTACCGTTTAGCGGGATTTAACAGCGTCTGCCAAATGGCTTGATGGTCAACGTTTGTTGCCATATACCAACCCAGTCTCACGGCAGTTTGTGAAATGGTCACGAAATAGTCCTAATCTATTGATTCGTGTACATGGACACGAATTTCCCTTTTTTTCGTGACACTCTGCACGCCTTTCATTATAACCCTAACCCAAACCCAAAGCCTAACTTAACCCCTAAACCCTAACCCTAACGATGATATCGTAGGGTTAGGATATCATTAAAAGAGAAGTGGCAGCGGCCACCAAGAGGCTCATGGGTACTGTAGTATTTACTGTAAAAACGTGGTGCAGGCACGAAAATGCTTCCATTGAAATACATTAGTTACGTTAGGAAATTCGTGTCCATGTACACGAATCAATAGATTTCGTGACTATTTCACGAACTGCCGTGAGGCTGGGTTCCCAGGGTTCCCAGCCTCACGGCAGTTCGTTCGGGGCGGCATGTAGCTCAGTGGGTAGAGCGGGTGGTTAGTGGTCGTCCACTAACCGTAGGGTTGGGGGTTCGATCCCTGTGATCCCCACTTCCAAAACTGTCTACATGTCAAAGTGTCCTTGAGCAAGACACTGAACCCTGAACCCCAACTTGCTCCCCGGGCGCTGATCATAGCAGCCCACTGCTCCTATGTATAATAGGATGGGTCAAATGCAGAGAACAAATTTCCTTCCCATGTCACATGGGAATGACAAATAAAGACCACAAGGTCCCACAAGGTCCCACACACATGCGTCGCCCGATGACTGGATTGATGGCCGCTGTGTATGAACTTGCACCTCCTCACTCTTCACTTAGCTCTGGCTACCTGAAGGCCAAGCAGTACATGGAGGAGGAGAACTACGACAAGATCATCAGCGAGTGCACCAAGGAGATCGACTCGGCCGGCCGCTACACCACGGAGGCCCTGATCCTGAGGGCCACCTTCTACCTGCTGATCGGGAACGCCAACGCCGCCCAGCCCGACCTCGACCGCGTCATCAACATGCAGGACGCCAACGTCAAGGTGACGAGAGCGAGGGGGGCGGGGTCGTGGGAGATCGAGAGGGGAGAGAGTGACTGAGTAAGAGTGAGAGAGATCACTTTAAAGGGTAAAGGGGGCATTTAGCAGACGCTTTTATCCAAAGCGACTTACAATCAGTACATTTGTGGGGTTCGACATGTGGACAGTTGAAGGAGGAGTAGGATCAAGGGGATCGAACCACCGACCCTACGGTGAGTGGACGACCCGCTCTGTCCACCCGCTCTACCCACTCGTCTACTGCCGCCCCACTTTAAGACCTAGTGAACTCTGAGACGGGGACCTTCAACAGTCCCCGTCACCGTGCTGCCCGTGTCTTGTCAGTCGTGACTGATGTGTCTCCCCCCCCCCCCTCCCCCCCTCCTCCCCCATAGCTGCGGGCCAACGCGCTGATCAAGCGCGGCAGCATGTACATGCAGCAGCAGCAGCCCATGCTGTCCACGCAGGACTTCAACATGGCCGCCGAGATCGATGGCCACAACGCGGACGTGTACCACCACAGGGGACAGGTGAGCAGGTCTGGTGCTGTGGGTTGGTCCCGTTGTCCTGCCAGGTGGACCACGGCCTTCTGCACCGCCACCAACAGAACTACACATGGAGACGGTTGTTGTTTTGGGGGGGTTGGCCTTTTGGAGATTTAAATTCTATTAGAAGGGTGATGAGTATGACATTTGCTCCTGTTATTACTTGGTGATTCATTCAGTCACGTTTTGACTGGTCATTAATACAGGAGAGTGACTGCATATTGTACATCTTGTGGCATTTGCTTTCATATTCTGATTCATTCAGTCAGTCTTTTTTTTTAATTAATGATTAGTCAATTAGTCAATTCTGACATCCTAGAATGTCAACAAAACACATTTCCACATTCTAATGTGGTTTTAAATCAAGTCCTGTGTTTTTGGAAGAAGCATCCTCAACCTTTGGTTCTGCTTCTTCTTGCCGTCAGCTGAAGATCCTGCTGGACCAGGTGGACGAGGCGGTGGAAGACTTTGACGAGTGCATCCTCCTGAGACCGGACTCTGCTCTGGCCCAGGCCCAGAAGTGCTTCGCTCTCGTAAGTCCACTTTAGTCTCGGTTGAATGAATCCCAATCACTGTCATACAGCAGTGGACACCACAACACCACAACGCTGCTTTCCAATGCTCCTGCTCCACGTGCTGCTCCACCTGCTCCACGTGCTGCTCTGTGCCAGGCTGTTCCACTCCCAGCCGAAGGGGTTTTGAATTCCCATTGTCTGCTGCCTAACCTGTAGCCACACTTGAGCAAGGAGCCCTGACCGCTGCCCGCTCCTTAGTGTCATGTGTCTGAATTCACTGAAAGCCCCTTTGCATGAACGTGTCTTCTAAAGCAGTGGTTCTCAACCTTTTTGGGGTCCTGGACCCCTGCATATTTTTTAATCAACTCTGAGGACAACCCCCCCCCCCCCCACCAGATCTGGGGGTGGGGGTAGGGGTGGAATTTGTCAGCAATAGCAGAAACTGCCTTTTAAAAAATTGCACTGTGGCATTTATTCACTCTTTGAGGCAAATATGAGCTTTCAGTTGAAATTTCCAGAACAAAAAAATCATACTTATGCAGTAGAAACGTTATGTTACCCTCTGTAGTTTAAGTAGATAAAGGTCTCAGGTCTCACATTTGAGTAAAATAATCCTATTTCTATAAATGTCATAGGATCTTTTTTAAAATATATTTTATTTTCATGGACCCCTCGCAATTACACCGCGGACCACTAGGGGTCCTGGGACCCCCGGTTGAGAAACAGTGTTCTAAAGGACTTTGCTTGACTTTGATTGGCTGCAAAGTCCTTTGACTAAATGGAAATGGACTAGTTTGCTTTGAGGCAGCAGCAGCAGCAGCAGCAGCAGCAGCAGCTTGTCTCTGATTGGCCGGCGTGTCTTGGTGTTGTGTCCTCAGTACCGGCAGGCGTACACGGGGAACAACGCCTCCCAGGTGCAAACCGCCATGGACGGCTTCGAGGACGTCATCCGGCGCTTCCCCAAGTGTGCTGAGGGCTACGCTCTCTACGCTCAGGTACCACCACCACCTACCACCACCACCACCACCTACCACCACCATCTACCACCACCACCACCTACTACCACCACCTACCACCTACCACCACCACCTACCATCACCTACCACCACCACCTACCACCACCACCACCCACCTACCATCACCTACCACCACCTACCACCACCACCACCTACCACCACCTACCACCACCACCACCTACCACCACCTACCACCACCACCACCTACCATCACCTACCACCACCACCACCCACCACCTACACCACCACCACCATCACCTACCAACACCACCTACCACCACCACCACCACCTGCCACCACCACCTACTACCACCACCTACCACCACCACCACCACCACCTACCACCTACTACCACCACCTACAACAACCTACCACCACCTACACCACCACCACTTACCACCTACCACCACCTACCACAACTTGTCACCACCACCTGCTCAGCACTGCACACTCGGTGCTCAGTGTGTGTGTGTGTGTGTGTGTGTGTGTGTGTGTGTGTGTGTGTGTGTGTGTGTGTGTGTGTGTGTGTGTGTGTGTGTGTGTGTGTGTGTGTGTGTGTGTGTGTGTGTGTGTGTGTGTGTGTGTGTGTGTGTGTCTCTGATGGTACAACTTCTTACAACAGAAGGAGGTGAACGGCAGCCTTGTTGTTAAATTAGCTCCGTGGCGTTTTTGAAATCACTAACATGCTCTATATTACTATGCTACCTGCAGGGAAATGACTTTTAGATTGTGTTCTCTGCAGGCCCTGACTGACCAGCAGCAGTTTGGTAAAGCCGATGAGATGTACGATAAGTGCATCGACCTGGAGCCAGACAACGCCACGACATACGTACACAAGGGGTGAGTCAGCGGTTATTACCAGTGTTGGGTAGTAACGCGTTATTAGTAACGCCGTTACGTAACGCCGTTATTTTTTTCAGTAACGCGTTACGTAACACGTTGTTTTTTTAAATTCAGTAACTCCGTTCCCGTTACCGAAAGGCGAACTACGTTACTCCGTTCCTTTTGGTGAGGTTTTACAACGGCACGCAGTTCCTGATCAATAAAGTTTAATTGAATTGAAAAACAAAGCTGTCGCCTCTAGCGTCACACACGCAGTCAAACACGCGCCCCGAGATGACTGGACAGGTCAGTGCACGGCATGATGGCGAGCGAGAAGGGGAAGATCAGTTTCTACTCTTGGAAATACTCCAATTTTTTTCAACTCGAGAGCAAAGGGGGAAACAACATTTCGGTAAGATGTAAACTGTGCCCCGGGTCAAAAATCCTCTGTACGGCGAGCAACAGCAATCTGCTCAAGCACATCGAGAAGCGGCATGCACACACCCACTCACACACACACGCACACACACACACACACACACACACACACACACACACACACACACACACACACACACGCACACGCACACACAGGCGGCGCTCCGAGGAGGCGGAGCGAGGACGCGGCGGAGGCGTCTGCCTCTCGCACGGCGGCGGCTCAGCGGCGCTCAGCCGGCCGACGTCGAAGTCAGAATATTGTTGTCAGTTATTTATATCAGAATGTCTGTATTTGCTTTGAAGCCACTTTAATTTTTGGCAGTTTGTTTTTGAATACCAAATAAGAAAAAATAGCCTTGTTTAGCCAGTTTATAGCCTATGGCCTGACTGAAATAAATAGACATTGAACAAATACTTTGGTGTTTGTGTTGGTGCATAACAGATCATATTGCTTGGATGATTAGATTCAGTGATGTGGATGCAACTGAATTGAAACTGTTGTATTATTTTGTATTATTCAGCATCAGTACAGAACTGAAATGACGGCTATAGGGGGAACTCAATCAATCAACCTTTAGAGCATTGGAAGAATGTTTTACAGTAACTAAAAAGTTACTTTCTCAGTAACGCATTACTTTTTGGTTTAAGTAACTGAGTTACTAACTGAGTTACTTTTTTACAAAGTAACTAGTAACTGTAACTAGTTACTATTTTTCAGTAACTAGCACAACACTGGTTATTACTGCCACCAAAGCAACACACGCCATGTTGTTCAGTTATTACTCTGCAGAACGACAAATCTTTTTGATAGTTACTGCAGAAAATGACAAATAATTCAGTTGCTGTTCCACAAAAAAGCCACATCTTCCGTTTTTATTGCGAAACAACAGGTCACTTTCAGCTACCCCGGTGGGTACTTTCCCGGGTCGTTAAACCAGCTCTGTTCCCCGTCTCCTCAGGTTGCTGCAGCTCCAGTGGAAACAGGACGTGGACCTCGGCCTGGACCTCATCAGCAAGGCCATCGAGATCGACAACAAGTGTGACTTTGCCTACGAGACCATGGGAACCATCGAGGTCCAAAGGTGACTCGGCTCTCAAAGCTCTCCTCTAAAGCCCCTCCAATCATGTGGTTTCTCCCAGGATCCTGATTTCATACTTAGTAGGACATGCATTGGGAGGGAAGTGTTAGGTGTATTTAAAGTGAAGGCGTGTGTCTACCACTCGTTCTCCAGGGGTTAAAAGAACAGAACAAAATGTTTGCCAAATAGTGTTTAAAACTGAGCTTGAAATATTGTCTGCTGTTGACTGCAATATCATTTTAAACACAGAGGGTTTGCACAACATTAAAAAAGTGTACGTGTTTGTTTACCTGAACTGCGTTCACAAGAGTTTAAGCTCAACAACTTCAAGTTATTTATTTCTCAAATGCACAATAAGACACACAGCAGCCTTCATTGTTGCCAATTTCATTCTTGTATTCCAAGCTGCCCTCAACAAGATGCAAGATAAACAAGTCAAATTTCTAAATATATGCTCAAGTGGACATGGTTTTACTTAGTTGAAGTTGACTTGGCCCCTGACTTGACTTGGAGCTGACTTCAGATGACTTGAGCTGAAGGGACTTGGATTGAGCCACGTGGAACTAACCTGTATGTCTGTCCTTCCTCCTCAGGGGTAACCTGGACAAGGCCATAGACATGTTCAACAAGGCCATCAACCTGGCCAAGTCTGAGATGGAGATGGCCCACCTGTACTCGCTGTGTGACGCCGCCTACGCCCAGACCGAGGTCGCCAGGAAGTACGGCCTCAAGCCCCCCACGCTGTAACCATGGTTACACACGCCCGCTGTCAATCACAATCCTCCCCTAGCTGCGCCTGGTTTTTGTTTTTTGAATTCAAATGCGACCGTCAACTTTTTGTTGTGCTGATGAGGTAATCAGTTCTGGGTGAGGAGCTGCTTGTGTTTACATCCAACCTGAGAGAGGTTTTCGGTTGCTGTTGCTTCCTGGCGACCCCTGACCCTTGCTCCCCTGGTTAAGACGTGGTTGAGGGACGGACTCCACCTACCCAGCCTTCAGATGGGTTTGAATTTAGACCTGAAACAGCCCTGATGTCACTCTTAACCCCCTGCAAATGATCTGTCGTTCTGGTGATATTCTGACTTTAAGATTGTCTGTGCCCTGACATTGAGATAATCTCTATGATGTCATGTTGATTATTTGTCCTGACATTGAGATTATATCTGTTCTGACATTCTAATTGTCCCCATGCTGTCATTCTCATCCTTTCCAGAAATTCTGATTATCTCTATCTTCTCATTCAGATCATCTCTATCCTATGTTTCAGATTATCTCTATCCTATCACATAGATTATCTCTATCTTCTCACTCAGATTTTCTCTATATTCTCACTTAGATCTCCTCCATCCTGTCATATCTCCATCACAATGACCTGTCCAGTACTGACTATCTGATTTTAATCCAAAAGTAGTGAAACAAACTAATTTGGAACCTTGCTCAGTTAATTGACACGGTAAATTTCTAATATACTGTAAGTATTTGTGAAACTCATTTCGACTGCCGAATTGTTTAATTTATCTCTCCTTTGCGCTCTAAAAGTGTTAATGCTGTCTGGCTGCCTCCAACGTTGAAACACGACGGAGCAGAGCGTGCAAGTTGAAGACCTAATAGTCCAATGTGTGATGTTGAGTGTTGTTTGTTTTGTGATGGTAAATACTGGAATGAATCACATGGGGTCAGGGCATCCGGCCTAGCGATTAGCTTCGACATGTTATGGGGTCCTTTTAAGTGTTATGTTTTTTTTTTTTTTTTTTACTCTGTTTTGGGGATTGCCTGGTTCTGTTTTCTATGCCTTGTACAGCATGTGACATTGGTGCGATGCGCGCCCCGATGTTTGGAGGCCTGAACACGAGGACTCTGGACTCGTTGTCGAGTTGTCATCGCAACCTGCGTTCAGTCGGGGCGCTTCCGCGTTCGATTCCCGAGTCAAAACGGGACTTTTTTTTTTTTCTCCTCCAATCCCGCAAGATTTCCCACAGCTGACTTCATCTTTTTGTTATTTAATGACACACACACACAACTATGATTTCTAAAGGAACAGTTCAATTCACAATGCATTTCTACATCCTAGGTTCATTGCTGGTAGGCTAAATTCCAACCTGTTAATAACTACTAAGTCATGAAACAAGTGACTCTTAAGAAACAGCAAGTATTTTCAAAAAGGGTTTGAAATTCTGTTTGGATTTTTCTTAATTAAATGAGCCGAGCTCTGGTTTGTAATGTTACAGCACTTAAAACCCGACTGTCCAGCACTAATTGAAGACCATATTTGACGGTTGTCCTGCTACCAACAATTTAAGCCGTACATTCCATTCTGAACACACTTTTGCCCGCTGCCAGTTGAAAGAATTATCAGAATATCACAGGAACCGGAGAGTAACCTCTTAACACGGATGTGAGCCTTTGACAATTACGTGCATCTGCAGATTTCAGTAATTTTGACTATGTTCTGAGAAAACACTTAAACGCTATTCTTTGAAATGTATCACGACCAAAGTAAAAGAACATGAATCCTAATAAAGTTATAATTACTGAAAAACTGAAGCCGTCAAATTACTCTGTTGATGTCCACAATGCATAGGAAAACAAGCACTTGGGATTTATATAAATAATTGGGATTTTCCAATCTGGAAAACAGGTTTCATGAATTCAAAACCTGTTTGCCAGATTTGAAAACAGGTTTTGAGTGTAAGAAACCTTTTTTTTTGCTCAGTAACCACTATTAGTAACCATGATAATCACTATGAGTGAATTAAGTATTTAACATGGCACATTTCATCCTTGCACCAACAAATGTACAACTTGAATATAAGTACTAAATACTACTTGATAACACTGCCATGTACAATAACTGAAAGATAGCGATATGTCAATAAATAACAATACAAAGGTCAATGATCCACCGTTTTCCTCCACTCATTTTCTACACCTTATTAAACCAATTAACTCGTCATCCGCCCTGTCACGTGACGCACGTTACGTCTCATCCGGGTCTGCTAGTCACGTGTGCCGTGACGTGGCGCGTCAACACAACAAAACGATGGCGGACGCCGTGGATGAAGTTCTGCTCGCCACTTGGTGAGTCGAAGCTCCAACGCAATGATTACACAAATCACTTAAAATTATGTGTGTGGTCTGTTCGCACTCATGTGTCCATCGTCAACGACTGTGTGCGTGTTCACCCGGCGGTCACGTTGTGTGTGTGTGTGTGTGTGTGTGTGTGTGTGTGTGTGTGTGTGTGTGTGTGTGTGTGTGTGTGTGTGTGTGTGTGTGTGTGTGTGTGTGTGTGTGTGTGTGTGTGTGTGTGTGTGTGTGCGTGCGTGCGTGCGTGTGTGGACGGGTCGGACATCACAACGCTAGCTAGCCACATAATTGCTAACTATCTTGGACCATTTAGCTTCATTGTTTCTCAATAACACATCAATATGATGGCGTGATAGGCCGTGTGTCCCTCTCTCCCACCTCGATACATTGTGGGTGTCATCAGATAAAGATGGTTGTTATGTACATTTGATACCGCATATACTGGCTGTGTTTTAACTTGTTATCCTTCTCGTAAAAATGTGTGTTACACTATGGATTTAGTCCCCTTATGTCTGAAGTCGTTACCGTCCTTGACTGTTAAGGAGTGTGACGTGATGGTATTCGTCCCACCGATGTTTCAACGTGTTACCCTCCTATTAAAACAATGTTACATGATTGGATTCGTCCCACCTATGTTTTAACTTGTTACCCTCTTAGTAACCAGTGTGTTACGTGATGGGGTTAGAGTCACACCTATGTTCTAAAACTTGTTACTCCCTCAGTACAACTGTGTGTTACATGAGGGGTTTACTCAAACGTATGCTTATCCTCCTAGTAAAACAGTGTGTTAGATGGTGGGTTAGCCACACCTGTTTTAACCTGTTAACCTCCTAGTAAAACAGTGATGTGCTACATGATGGGTTTAGTAACACCTGTGTTTTACCTTGTTATTCCCCTGGTTTTGTTGCACTATCAATGATAATGAATTCACTATTTAACTATACTCAGTATACTACAGTATACTACTACTACTACCAGTTTTGTGGTACACGTCTGGTTAGATATCACAATAAGGGTACTTTACTACTATCTACTACTGGCTTTAACATGTAGGATTTGTATTTTGTGTATTCTTTCCATATATTATCATTTATATATATATATATTTTATTGCTAATGTGATTGGTTAAGTTGGTGTTAACCGAGTGACTGACTTTGTGTTGTTCTAAAGTAGTAATGCTGCTCTTGTGGCTCTTGTGTTGTGTGGTTCTTAAACTATCGGTAACAATTGTCTGGTTGCTCCAGTTCTGTGTGGTTCTAAAGCTTTTATTACACTGCTCTGGTTCCTCTAGCTTTGTCTTGTTCCAAAGCTTTAATTACACTGCTCTGGTTCCTCTAGCTGTGTCTTGTTCTAAAGCTTTAATTACACTGCTCTGGTTCCTCTAGCTTTGTCTTGTTCTAAAGCTTTAATTACACTGCTCTGGTTCCTCGAGCTTTGTCTTGTTCTAAAGCTTTAATTACACTGCTCTGGTTCCTCGAGCTTTGTCTTGTTCTAAAGCTTTAATTACACTGCTCTGGTTCCTCTAGCTTTGTCTTGTTCTAAAGCTTTAATTACGCTGCTCTGGTTCCTCTAGCTGTGTCTTGTTCTAAAGCTTTAAAAACACTGCTCTGGTTCCTCGAGCTTTGTCTTGTTCTAAAGCTTTAATTACACTGCTCTGGTTCCTCTAGCTTTGTCTTGTTCTAAAGCTTTAATTACGCTGCTCTGGCCCCTCCAGCTTTATGGCTTCACATCCTAAATTTCCGGCCCCTGATTCTGTACGGTGCTTAGGGACCAGGATCTGGCCGAGGCCTTGGACTCTGGATCAGACATTGAGATGGAGAAGAGCCTGATCCAGGAGGAGGTCATCCCTCCTCAACAACGAGCCAAGATGTGGAAGGTGAGAGGTCACTCAACAGCCCTATGGAGGTTAAAGGGTAAAGGCTAGCAGGGTTTGGGTGACATGACGATGTGGAGTAGGTAAGCTGCTCACTGAATGATATTAAAAACTTGAAGAAGTGAAACAGCGTTTAGCAAGTTAACCTTACGAAATATTAGGGGTGGGAAAAAAAAAAAGAAAAAATGAGAAGTCGAATGAATCAGGGCATTAAGAATTTGGTAGTCGGGGAAGTTGAAGATGAAGATTAGTATTAGTTTTAGAGTAGACTAGGTGTTGACGGACTTTGTTTGGAATGTACTGCCTGTCTGAATATCATTTTTAATTATTAAGCGTTGTCCAATAAAAGCATTGTCCAATAGTTAATTTCCAAGGGCATGGCAATAAACCCGTACATTATTTTGACTTGAACAATGTGCGTATGGAAATTGGCTGTGCTGTGTTTAAAGAAGTGAAAATAGATGACACAGACTTGCAGACTGACTGGAAAGACGGGCAGCCTTTGTTCCAGAAGGTAGCAGGAATGTGTCTTTACATTGTCCTTCCATGCAGACACACCCACGGTCTGCTTTATTTATTTAGACTGACGTAGATGCTGTCTACTCAGACCCCTCAGCCATGTCAATAATTCATAAATCTATAGAAAAAAGAGGCACACCATTTCCTGTGTTACGAGATTAATGTGCAATCCTACATTTATCAGTTGGTCAACGGTCAACCAGACACTGACCTAGTTTCTATTTAATGGATAATGAGTGATTCGCCTACTTACCGGAGAAATCAAAAACATAAAATGTAAATCTAACCTAAAATGTAAAATGTAAATGTATGTGTAATAAATGCTAATGACCAGTGGAAAGGAACAAGTATCTATTTCCTATCATTTAAGTCCTGCCTTGTGATTGGTCTCCGTGTTATCTGTGCCAATTACATTGACTCACCAACGTCTTTATTGAGCATACAAGTCCTTTATCTGCTTATACGGATAAGAGTTGAATTTAAGTTGTTATTCAACCCTTGCTTCAAACATGAAAAAATGTCTTAAAGAAATGTTCAATTTCATAGACACTCTTAGGCTGACCCCTACTGAAGACTAATTTAAAAGTCTCTACGTCTGCATCAAGATTCTGTCTTGCTTTCCCCTCTCATCTGCTCCATTTGTACCCCTTAATCCCCGAGCCCTGCGGGGTCTCCCTCAGACCCCTGCGCTGTACCCCCCTCGCCTCACCTCTGGCTGGCCTCTTGTCTCGCCAGATCGCTCTGAACGTGGCCGGGAAGGGAGACAGCCTCTCTCCCTGGGACGGCGTCCTGGACCTGCCCGAGCAGACGCTGGTTCACAACCGCAGCCAGCAGCTGATCGGTGAGCCGCCTCGCTTCAAGCCAACTTTATTGGTACCCTTTTAGTGCAGTGGGCTTCACACGGGGCCTGCGTTAGACCATTACTCCCTCGGCTCCTCAGGCTTTAAGGGTTCAGGGAAAAGGGGGCCGTCGGGGCCAAACCTCTTGACCCGGTAGATGTGAAACAGTGTGTGTGTGAGTGTGTGTGTTGACCAGGGGGCGCTCCCCTGCTCCCCTGTGTGTAGACCAGCTGGGCGTGTCGGCGCAGGAGCGCGGGGAGCTGGTGTCGGACGTGGAGGCGGTCATCACCTTCTACTGCAAGTCCCGGAACATCAGCTTCACGTCGGAGCTGAGCTGGCCCCACCTCCTCAAGCCGCTGCTGGGCCTGCAGCTCCCGCGCAGCGACCTCTACAACTGCTTCTACGCCATCATGAACAAGTACATCCCCAGGTGAGGCCGTCCGTCTCTTTGTCTGCGTGTCCGTCCTGTTTTTTTGTCTGTCGCTTCAACGTGCGTTCTGTCTGCCTGTTTTGCCCTTCTCGCCAATGGTCTGTCTGTCTAGCAGTGTCCTTTTGTCTGCCTTTTGGTCTGCTTTGTCTTTCTCCTTGTCTGTATGTCTGTCTGCCTGCCCCGTGTCTCTCCTGACCATCTCTCTGTGTGACCCACAATGTGTATTCTGGATTAGATACTTGACTCTGTAAACCCTCGGTAAACATGTTTGTATTCAACACACATGCTGCAGATCAGCAGAGAACATGAACTGGTTCATTTGCTGTCTTCCTCACTGTGATTCTGTGTGTGTGTGTGTGTGTGTGTGTGTGTGTGTTGTTTTAACCTTGCTGTCTGCGCTCTCTCCTCCGGTGATTGTGTGGTTTTGTTTGGTCTATTTTGGTTCTTGTGTTCTTCTGGTTCTATGTTTTGACGCATCACTCTTCCTGCAGGGTTGTCTGTCTGGCTATTTGTTTTGACTCTCTGTCTCTCCCCTCTCATGCCGGGACTGTGTGGTTGTGATCTGGTTCTTTGGTTCCAACCATCTTTCTCCCTCTCTCTCTCTCTCTCTCTCTCTCTCTTTCTCTCCTGCAGGGACTGCGTGCAGAAGGGCCGACCCTTCCACCTGTGCAGCCTCCTGCTGCAGTACCACGAGCCCGAGCTCTGCTCCTTCCTGGACACCAAGAAGATCACCCCCGACTCCTATGCCATCAACTGGGTCCGTATGACCGCCCCTTGCCTGTCCTCCAGGCTCTCTCTTACAGTCTCTGTCCTCCAGGCTCTCTGTTGCAGTCTCTGTCCTCTACGCTCTGTCCTCCACGGTCGGTTCTTCAGGCTGTATCATCCACACTCTGTCCCCCAGGCTCTGTCCTTCACACGTTTCCCTGTTTTTATGGTTTTATGGTTTTATCCCCTGCTTCTGCCCCGGATGAGGGTCATTATAACTGGACCCTGTGTGGCAATTGATCAAAGTGTGTCTGCCCGTGTGTTAGCCGTAGCTGGAGATTGTGTGTATCTGTTTGTGTGTATGTTTGTATTAATGTGTGTGTGTGTGTGTTGGTGCATGCTCTCAGCTGGGCAGTCTGTTTGCCAGCCACTGCCTTGCTCCAGTGACCCAGGCCTTGTGGGACAACTACCTCCAGCAGGGAGACCCCTTCCTCGTCTTCTTCCTCATGCTCGTCATCCTCGTCAACGCCAAGTGAGTATTACCCTAACCTGACCTAACCACTGTAATCTAACCTGACCCCTCCAACCTTACCTGACCAAACTATCTTAGTGCGTACCATTAGTACAGGCTGCCCACAAGGCAGCGTTCTCTCCCCTCCACTTTTCTCTCTATTCACAAATGAGTTCTCTATAAATGACAGCCCCTTTAAATTGATCAAATATGCCGATGACATGTTGTTAGTAGGCCTCTTACAAAAAACTGACCCCTCCGATGAGGCCTCCTATCTAGCACACATAAAGGCCCTTGAAGCGTGGTGCAATGATAGCGAGCTAGAGATCAATGTGTCAAAAACAAAGGAGTTAGTCTTCTGCAAAAAACAAGACACAACAACAGAGCCAGTTTCACTTAATGGCCTAGCAGTTGAAACTGTGGGAACTTTTAAATACCTAGGTACGGTTGTTGACAAGCCTCTGAGTTTTTTAGACAACACTGAGTACATTTTTAAGAAATGCTCACAACGACTCAGTCTCCTTAGAGGACTGAGCAGCCTGGGCGTTAGTGCTCAGATAACTGAGCTAGTATACACCGCACACATTGAAAGTGTTTTAACCTTTCACCTCTCTGCTTGGTTTGGACACTTAAACTGTAGATCCAAGAACAAATTAAACAGGATAGTGTCAATGGCTAGTAAAATAGTAGGAAAACCCCAAAGACATCTGACCCAAATATACACTGACAGAATAAGGAAGAAAGCTACAAAAAAACACTGCAGATCGTACACACCCTCTTTCTAGCCAGTTTGAGCTCCTGAAGGCTGGGAGGCGCTACACAGTGCCTCTGGCAAAAAGCATATTTAAAAAATCCTTTATTCCAAATGCCGTCAGCATCCTCAACCAAACCAAGTGACAATATCAAATTGAGATGTTATTTTTATTTTTACTCTTACTCTTATGTATTGATACATATTTATTATATTTATTCTTTTTTATCATGATGTTTTTACTCATATGTCTGAGATGATATTGTGGCTGTATGTTTATCTGTCTTTTATGTCTGGTGAGCCAAAGAAAAAATTCCACCTGGTGGACATTAAAGATTTATTCTATTCTATTCTATTCTATTCTATTCTATTCTATTACTATGTTTTATGGTTAGTTTATGATGGACGAGTTAGAGGGTTGCATGCATGTTCACACACTCACACACACTTCATCTTCACACTATAGAGAGCAAGGACTTAGTTTTTGTATGTATAAAACCCTAAAGAAAAAATGTACAGGACAAAACATGTACAATCTTAAACTCCAAAGAAAGACAATGTAGTACAATTGTAGTAATCAGGAATCCTCATGTTTCAGTGTATTTGAACTGTCTGCGTGTATTTGAACTGTCTGTGTGTGTTTGAACTGTCTGCGTGTGTTTGAACTGTCTGCGTGTATTTGAACTGTCTGCGTGTATTTGAACTGTCTGCGTGTATTTGAACTGTCTGCGTGTGTTTGAACTGTCTGCGTGTATTTGAACTGTCTGCGTGTATTTGAACTGTCTGCGTGTATTTGAACTGTCTGCGTGTGTTTGAACTGTCTGCGTGTATTTGAACTGTCTGCGTGTATTTGAACTGTCTGCGTGTGTTTGAACTGTCTGCGTGTGTTTGAACTGTCTGCGTGTATTTGAACTGTCTGCGTGTATTTGAACTGTCTGCGTGTATTTGAACTGTCTGTGTGTGTTTGAACTGTCTGCGTGTGTTTGAACTGTCTGCGTGTATTTGAACTGTCTGTGTGTATTTGAACTGTCTGCGTGTGTTTGAACTGTCTGCGTGTGTTTGAACTGTCTGCGTGTGTTTGAACTGTCTGCGTGTATTTGAACTGTCTGCGTGTATCTGAACTGTCTGCGTGTATCTGAACTGTCTGCGTGTATCTGAACTGTCTGCGTGTGTTTGAACTGTCTGCGTGTGTTTGAACTGTCTGCGTGTATTTGAACTGTCTGCGTGTGTTTGAACTGTCTGCGTGTATTTGAACTGTCTGCGTGTGTTTGAACTGTCTGCGTGTGTTTGAACTGTCTGCGTGTGTTTGTCCTCAGAGAATCCATCCTCTCACAAGAAGCAACCAGCAGAGAAGAGATGATCAGTAAGTATCTGGATGTCCACGCCGTCGCGTGTGACTTGGTGTTACCGCCGTCTTCCTCACCGTGTCACAGAGATGCTCCTCCTAACAAGCAAACACGAAGCTCTCTTTGACAAACTAATGAGCAGAACCCCGATCAGCAAGTGTCAGAGGGACAGGAGGTAACGTGTGTGTGTGTGTGTGTGTGTGTGTGTGTGTGTGTGTGTGTGTGTGTGTGTGTGTGTGTGTGTGTGTGTGTGTG